>CM077033.1:92851354-93130603 GCA_039090855.1 Macrothele yani | reverse complement strand
GTCAATTCACTTACCTGGCTCCAGAAACTATCTTTTGAAGCAATAATACCGAAATCGTTTTCATCCACAGTAATTTCGATGGATGGGCATTTTTATTGTGTTGCTCGATTTCGTTGTTACTGCTTTGCGCAAAAAAGCTTAAAGGCGAATATTTGCTAGATGATCGAACCAGAAGGCTTTTTCCAATCTATCATCCAAACTTCATATTTGATCACGGTTTGCTGTGCCCATTTCAACACTCATTCAAACATTAACACGGTTCTCC
The DNA here is from genome assembly GCA_039090855.1 of Macrothele yani. Lineage (NCBI taxonomy): Eukaryota > Metazoa > Arthropoda > Arachnida > Araneae > Macrothelidae > Macrothele > Macrothele yani. The sequence continues at coordinate 93,130,338 of CM077033.1, read as the reverse complement.
ACGAGCTGGTCTGCTCAACATCAACTCAGATGTCCCTCATTTATAAAACAAACTTACTTATACTTTTGTAGTTATTGACTTATATGACAAGCCATGGCATTCCTATCAAACTGACGTTTCAGCGCACCAGCAAATATTTTACATTACGTTTCCTAGCTTTTATGATGACTTTGGCAAAAGTATATTTATACTCGGTGTATTACACAATATGTTTTATTTCTCACTGTATCACCGTTTCCTTAATTTTTGTGTAAGTTCTAATTGATTCAAGAAATGTATCTATGAGACAGATTTTTCCTGAATTGTTGGACAGATGATTTCGCATTACGATAGATTGGGAAAATTTACTTAAAGCTGTCATAGATTATATATGTAAAGTTTCTGCTTTATCTTATACGATAACACACCAAGGGTTTCATAATATTTCCCCCAGGTACCCGCACTGAAATTTAGTTTGTAAAACCTTCGACTTGTGACACGGGTGGGTGTTTTTGACCTTTCGTATATAAAACAAGAATACAGAAAAAAATTACTCTACGTAACACGTTGCAAAAGCCGACGTTGAAAGCAGTGAAAAATAAACATAGGTTTAAAAATGTGTTACTAACCTGACACTATATGACAACAGTTGTTGAGATAATGCAAAATATTTTGGATTGAATATTGGAAACAAAAATGGATATTCCTAACCCAAAGAATTTTGTCATATGATTTAAGAAACAGGAGATCGTTAACAATTTGTAATACAATTAGACAGAAGCTTTGCCTACGAAAGCAAGGTAATGACTATAATTTTCTTGATGCAACAGCACTTACACAAAGCTATGCTCCTCATGTATGATGGGTTGTTATTGCGCTCATTTGAGAAATGTATATGGTAATGATATCTAATTTGGAAGGCCACGCAGAATATTTGGCAGTAGAAAAGCGCTCCAAAACGGAATGAAAACGATTTAAATTTTAACTTTAAACAGCAGTATTAATCCTGAAGTAAAAATAGAAATATTAGATTTTTTTGAAATTTCTTAAGCTCTGCAAAGAATCCAAGTTCGTTTGTAACATTGTACGTCTGCCATTCTGTACTATATCAGCAGTCTCTGCAAATATTCTAATTACTAAATAATTTATTTGCTACAAAAAATTGTGAAGCCTTTAGTGCGCGGAATTTATTTAGAAAGTACCTTTTGAAAGACAATTTTGTTTTTTGAAATAGTCCTATATATAAAGAGTAAACGAAAACAAATGTGAAATAATTTCAAATTCAAATTAGGCAAAACTATGTGAGTTATTATTTTCCCGACGAATTAAGAACGCACCCAACTTTGAAAGAGATTGTGTGCTTTCCGCTACCACGTAATTCGACTGTTCCGACGAAAGATATCCTTCCTCAAAGAAGGTAATTTCTTTGGTATACTACTTTTCCTGTTGGACAGTGAGAAACATTTTTTGAAAAATCATAAAATGGCGATTTCCTTTCTTTGTTTAGAGCAAAAATATACAAAAGCAGATAGCATGCAGAGGCTACGAGAAAATAATAATAACTCGTAAATACGTTCAAATTTAATATAATATAAATTTTAAAAAAGCAGATTTGGTATGACATTTTTAAGAGATGAACCTCATAGGAATTGGTGATTCGATCTTAATAATTGTTTTGTTGTAGTGCAACAATCAATTATAAACACTTCAGTAATATTTTTTCTAGCTTTTCAAAAAAGGAAGAAGAGCATATATCTGAAACTCTCGCATTTCAGTATATTCAGGCAGTTACGTTTAAATTTTAGTCTGGATTCCGAGGGACAGTAAAATACCCAGAAGAATACCCCATGGGAGATTAATGGATGAAATTGGAAAGTTTTCTGGAGTGACATGTGGAGGAGATAGAGCTCAAGACAGACAAATCTGAAAGAAATTTGGGGCGACCTTCATTCAGCAGTGGATTGATACTGGTGGATAATGATGATGATGACTTTCGCAATTGGACAGATATATTTTTTCTTCCATTTGCTCCTTGTTCTATGCTTCCCAATGCAGGGATCTAAACTCCAATCATAATTATTTTACGGAACTTACGGACGTATTAAATGCGGGGCATTATAAATTTAGCATGCAATAGCTGGATATAGTATTGTTTCAAAACCTTTGCAAAAAGAGGAAAAATATTTTTATGTCAGGAATTAAATTGTTTACAAAATCAAATTTGTTTAAAATGATTTCAGTTGAAAAACTCATTCGGCAACTGCACGTTAAATCTATTCTTGTACGTCGATGCAATGATCCATAAATGCATTTGTAAACTCAATATACAAGAATGCGAAGTCCAAGGTTACATATATGGCGTACTCATTTCAGGGGCAAAATAAACTGAAGTATGAAATGGGGAGAAAAAGAAATTATCGAAAAACACATGGAGTCTCCCTGTGTTTGTAAGTTCGATATTATTTAATAAGAAACGAAGTTTTGAATTTCAATTTTTTTTCTTAGAATCTTAGGTACACACAAAACCCCATTTCCAAGAAAAAAGTTGTCAGGACGTGAGTTCCGTAAAGTTACTTGGATGTCTATAGAATAATTAGCAGTCAAAATTTTTTTGTTTTCTTTCCTCCGTAAAAAAAAATTCCCTTACGTAAAGCTAGTAGTAAAATGTTTTGCGAAGGTACTATTTGAAAGTTTTCTGTTCTATGCAATGTAGAAATAAAGAAACACTACCATTCGCCCGTGAAAACATTACATCTGAAGATGTGGTAACATGTTGCATTTACAAAGGATATATGCATTCTTCCCGTTGACTCTGGTAAATCAGGCTGTCGAGATATCGTTCAAGCCCAAGACTTTATGAAACGAAATGTCAGGACGAATTCGACAGTATAAGGAGCTTCCGGAAGACCAACGTTTTTCCCAGTTGGTGATTCATGCATTCTATCATCGCAGAATCTAATTTTCATAATGATATGCATCATTCAGCTGCCTTTGTGAAACTCCGTCTTGCGCTTTCCAGTTTCGGTAAGGTGCAACATGATTGGCTTGCATGATATCGCGAAAAGTCACATTATCAAATTATCTTGGAGCCGTGTATTTATTTCGTGTTTTTTAGAAACCATTTGATACCTAAAATGGAAAAGATGGTACCGGTACGCTTGGAGTAATTTTTAAGCCCTTGTGCACGAACAACCTACAGAATTTTGCACAGCCGAATTTCTGTGCAAATAACTTCAGCTAATGGAAAACGCATTTCAGAACCCTTTGAGAAAACAGTAAGCATTATTAACATTATTGCTTTTTTTCACTCGTATTCACATTAAATGAAGAAATTAACGAACAAGACATTTCCAAACGGGATTTCTAGAAATGACAATAAAATGTGACACAGAAAATATGCTTACCACCATGTAGCAGCAGGAATGTAGTTCAGGAAATTTCGCGAATTCAAATTCAAATCGTACAGCTGTTTATATCGGTAGTGAAATTAATTTTTCAAATCAACGAATTGGGAGCTGGAAGCAAACCATACAATTTCAAGGCTGTGCTGCCGTCTCACTTGATTTGCTCCCATTTTTGCTGAAGTAGATAAACCACAATTACCCGAGATCTTTATTTAATGCTTTAAAATCATCTTTAATGCCTCGATTTATGGAAAATTTTAATATAACATCAATTTAAGCATTAACATTTATAATTACTTACTCTAATATCCTCTAGAAGGTAATTTCATTATTCATATCATCATGTTACATGCAGGCAACATTCATCTCAAAAGAAAAAAAAAAGAGGAAAGAAAAAATCACTAAATCTCAATCATTTGTTGGAATTTAGATGGCAGGAACTTATATTTTAGAGTGTCATAACGTCTATAGGTATTAGCTCATGTGCTACACATTTTCCAGGATGCATGTTTTTCGAATTTTGGCGGAATCACTGACTAAAATATTGAAAGCACCAAAATGAAGTTTAAATAACAAACGATACCATAGCAAACAAGAATTGAAAAATAATTGGAATTGCCAGTGTGATTGACCAAGGCTGCCGACAGGAAAGCGATACCACAAGCTTAGGTTTCATTTTCGCGATGTGAGAAATGAATGCTGGCATCCCAGCGGCCGACTTCGAAATCCGCATTTTTGAAAGCAATTTGAAGATCTTTGACGCTTTGCGGCCCTTCTACACTGGAAGTAAGTTCTCCACACCAGGTGTATGCTTGACGTACTACTTTTTGAAGAAATTTTTACCTTTGTAATGCGTTCACTTATCTTATAGGGATAAAGAAGTTCCAAAGCGCCTAGAGGGCTGGTATCACTGGAGAAAAATCTGTAGTGGGCACTCAGCAGCCTGCAATTCTTACTTTTCTGTTAAAAAGGTTATTTCTCGATTTCCATTAATTGAAATTATTTCAAAGAGGGAAATTGTTTTGTAGATGAAAGCGTCTGATAGTGTTATAATTTATGTTTACTTACAGGGCATATGCCGTTTATGTAAATCCGGTATTTCTTTCGCATGCGGAAGCAAACTTTTTACCATTCGGATAACAGATTTTTTTAATTTCAATATATTTCTAAATATATGCATATGCGGCTTTCGTGAGAGTCTTCTAACATGTTACTAGCAAGTTCTGCGTAAGATTTCAGGATTCATTTAATTTAATCAAAACATATTTTTTAAACTGTGTGAAGTGTCACTAAACGTGCTTTTAGAGAAATCAGTCTACATTACAAAAGTTAAAGAGTTTAATATAAACGCTTCTCTTTAGGTTTAATGATTGTTCCGGTTGATATGAATGAATATATATAATACAGCGCACCTTAAAGAAAAAATATACTCTAACAACACATCTTTTATTAAAAAAATTGAAACATAAATGCAAAACTGGTTCGGCAATGCAAAGACGAATTATAGCTGTAGAAGCTTTGCAAAATCACTTAGATTGTTGTTTGCAACTTGCCTGTTTGTTGAAAGAAATGTTGTTTGTAACGAACTGACTTTTATTTCTATTATTTTGGTACATTCTACAGTCAATATACGGTTAATGTCTGTGAATATTTTTACCATTATCAGATGTCAAAAGAAATAGACAGTGCATGAAATAATTTGAGAGAAAGCCAAATATTTCAATATTAAACGAAGTGTGTAAAATGTAAAACATTTTCATATGCACAGCATTTTCTTACGTCCTAAACATATACTCTTTCCAGACTCCTAAAGTGCATATCTTATTATTTTTTTTGTTTGCATAATGAAAAACGAGTCATTTGTGTTTTGACTTATCCCACTATGGTTGCGGGAAAAATAAAGTTTCAATTCAAGAATTGTTTCCGTTTAAATTAGTATTTAAAGTAAAATATACTTTACTTTGGAAAGTATATCTTCCAAACATTCATAGTATCGCACAGATTTATAATTGGATATCATACAGCTCGCGCTTCTAATTTCTAGCAATGAGATTACCCTGCTTTAGAACTTGTCGCGCATGCTCTCCTTTTCAGCAAAACTAGTTATCATTCATGAGATATATTTGAATACCAAAATAAAAACGCACTTATTTATAATAGTATTTCCTACAATCTGCGCTTTTGGTTTTCATAATGAGATTACTCTCGTTTCGAACTTACCACGTGCACTGTTCCTTTCGGCAAAATTATTTACCCTCCATAAAACATATTGGGACGCCAAAATCACCCTGTCAAAGAGGACAATGAATTCGAAATTTTAGAAATATTCGAATTTCATATGTCCGATAGCTGGAAACTCACATTAGACGTTATATAGGGAAAATACAGCTTAGTCACTTCCCGATTTATCAATATCTTTATTCTTTCTGTAAGTAAGGTATACATATATCCGTCTGAGTTCTAATTCACATGCTCAGAAGAAGAAGAAATTGCATTTTGATAAATAATGTTCGATACCTTTAGCAGAAGCTTCTCTTATATTTATATTTGTTAGTCAATTTTTTGTAGAAGCTTCTGCAAATATAACATAAAATAAGCATTTAGGGTAAATCCTACTATCCAGAATATGCAGCATGAATTGGTGATTATAATGTTCAAATTAAACTTCTGGATACCATAATACGTAATTCATCATTAAACTATATCATTACTTTTAATAAAAATAATTCAAGGTAGCTAAGGTTGCAGTAATTTTTAAAGAAACATTAATTATATTAAAAATTTTGGAAAGCGTAAATTTTGGTTATAAACTTATGTTCAGGTTAAAACTATGAACAACGGGCTTCCGCTCATTTTGTAGAACATTAAGGGTTTGAACTGTAGCGCATGCTTTGTATGCTTGCACTGCTGCGAAGTACCAAATGTCTTTTAAGCACGGAAAGTAAATATTAGAACATACACAAACCAGGTTTAAAGAATTAAAATCACTGAATGCCAAATATTGAGTAACAAAAAACAGAAATTTTGCTAATGGATGAATTGTTGCACGAAAGTGCACTCAAATGCCTTTTAACCCTCATGAAAGTAGGCAGTACAAATATTATCCTGATTTATTAAGTGCACGTGTACAATCTTCCAACAAAATTGAGAACTCATGGCGCTATATGAATGATAACTACAGATAAGTTAAAATCAAAGGCAAGTGATTGGTATTGACCAGTTGAAAATTATTTCATGGACGCAAGAGATGTGATTACATGAGCTATTTCAAAATTTTGCTTTAAGACTGCTAAAAAGAAGTTTTCCTCTTTATCCCGAATATGATAAAAGTGTATTGCACATTCCAAAGTTAAGCTTACTGTCTTCATTAATAGCAATTTGTTAAAACCACAGAAAACACAATTCAAATCAGGACAGAATTTTATATAAAAAATGTAGTCTGTTTTCGATTTCGACGCCATATGCAGCAGTTTTATTTGCTGAATAATTTATTTTTCACGGGACCTTTGATATTTCTAAGATTTTCAACTCTTCTAGTAATTGTATATTGCCATGTTCGAAAAGTTAAAAAAATATCATTTATGTTTCAAATTTTTGAATTAAGTGTCTGCTATTCAAAATATTACTTGGGAATGTACAGAATACCCCTTTATTATATGTAATCATGTTATTGAAGTGCTCTAACTTGCATAAGTCAAAAATCTGTAAGCTCGAATTTCAACATTATTATATGTATCTCACAAAAACACAATGAGTAGGTTGGGAAAGATTATATTAAAATTTGTTCTGGTATCATATAACAATAAATTCCAGTTAAAAGTGGTGAACGCCCATATTTGTCCCATAGTTCATCATGCACGTCTGACAAAAGGAAAGTAAGATATCATCTTAGAGGAGCTTTCGTCCATTGGTAAAATACTTCCTTTAAACGGATTATGTACGATTTGTGCATGAATTTTAAAAGGGAATGTTTCTGCTGCATTGTTTTTTAGGAGAAACAGTGGCGAAACAATTTTGCAGGTTGCCAGTTACGTCGATTACTTTATTTGTCCTTACTTTCCCGAAAATTGTAAACACGTTTCATTACATCACATGGAGAATACCAATATTTCGGAATATAAGACGCACTCCTATTTTTGATAATAAATTCAGAAAAGAAAATGGCATCTTGAAGAATTTTATTTAAAAAAACGGAAATAATATGTGTAAAAAAAGAGTAGCTTATAAAACACTGTTACTTTGTGTTTTTCGCAAAATTGCAATGTGCGGTGCTATTGTACAGAGATTCCACTCTGTCTATCAACCAAGGGCATACATGAGCTTCAGGATTTGCTCGTGATTCACACAGGCAATGGCTTTGGTTATTGGTTCGGATCATCATCCAGGCTTCATGGCTTATGTGTCAAAGTAAGACCGCCTTTGTCAAAGTCTATCATCACGCGGTGCATTACAAACAATTCCTCGGAACGGGGAATTTTTAAAAAATTTACAACGCTTGGCAAGAACCGTTCGAAATAAAAAGTAGCGTCAAAGAAGTGAACGGGTAGTACTCTGCATTTTGTTAGTGAACAAAAAGAAAGCGAGACTGTGAGAAAGCGAGACGGTATTTTCGATCGTTAACAACAAGAAAAGGTAGGATCGTCAAAACGAAGTTCCAGAAAAATTCGCCCTTTTCACCTATTGATATTTCCAAAAATTATGACTCCACGGTATTAAAGTTAGTATAAACGAACAAGATGTTTGCAGTTTCTGTACGAAAGTTCTCAAACACCTAAAAATTTGCAGCAGCAATAATATCGCCAGCACTAATGCCTTTGCATCCCCAGTTAGTGGATGTCTTAAGCCTCTGTAGTGACGTTTCGTCCGGATATTTTTTTCTTTCCTTTTTTTCCTATCATTTTCCTTTTCAGAGGAATGCTATAGATATTTTATATCCGTTTCAAAATAATATTTACAAAATATGAGGTTTTGAGCTTAAATTGTTTTTACATAATTAACTCCTGGATGCACGTGTATCAAAACCGGCACAGATACTAATGACTATTACGATAGCAGGCTCGGATCATAAAACACAGGCATGCGATAACGTTGATAATCAAAAAAAATATAATAAATATAAACACTCACGATACATTGATGTTGAATAAAAAAGAGCAGAACAATATCAGTTACTGCACCTAAGATAAAACTATATCTTCTCAAACTCATTCAGTGTTCTTTATATTAGCACATACACTGAATCACCAGGAAAACTGGTACAGACGAGCTTATGCAAAATACATAGTAACGTCACCTATGCACGTATTCGGGTGCGTCCACCAGAGCGTAGATAAAGCGATAAACATCTTTGCCAGCTGTCAGAGCTGTCTTCGGCATGGTAATGTCAAGTAATAACGATTTAAGATATTTTCAACGCGGTGTCATAGTTGGCGCTCGTGAGATGGGCCATAGTATTTCGGAATAGAAATCGAAGTTCGGATTTTTACGGACGACCATTGCAAGGGTGTACCGTGACTACAAGAATTCCGGCAAAACCTCCAACCTAAAATGCCAGTGTGACCGTAAAAAAACATTGCGTGAACGGGACCTTCGTTGGTTGTTAAGAATCATTTTACGCGAAAGGCGTGCTGCACTCTCGCAGGTATCATCTGAATTCAATGCTGGAACCTCAACAAGCAACAGCGTCCGGAGTGTGGAACGTACCCTGCACGATATGGGCTTTGGGAGTCGACGCCTAACTCGAGTCCCCTTGATGGGTGCACGACACAGAGCTATGAGACTCGCTTGGGCACGGCAACACCGCCACTGGACACTTGATGACTGGAAACAAGTAGCCTGGACTGACGAGTAGCGTTTCCAACTTTATCTATCGGGCAGATGGAAGGATTCGTGTGTGGCGCAAAACCCATAAAGCCATTGATCTCGCCTGTCAACAGGGAACTGTACCGGCTAGTGATGGTCCGTAATGGTATGGGGTTTGCTTAGCTGGACTTCACTGAGACCCCTGGTACATCTACAAACGTCTGTGACCGGCCAACGTTATGTGCGCATCATTTCTGATGAAGTAAATCCGTCCATGTCCTGCATTCATGCTGATGGGTTGGGTCTGTTCCAACAGAACAATGCACATGCACTCAAGTTTTGGGATGCCACATTATGGTTAGAGGAGCATTCATCTGAGTTTTGGGTGTTGCCATTCCCACCCAAGTCCCCAGACCTGAACGTGATACAACACATTTCGGATGCCATGCAAAGCGCTATCGAACGCAGGAATCCCAGACCTCGGAATACCCCAGAGTTGTAGAATGCTCTACAGGAAGTATGGTGTGTATTGCCTACAGCATATTTCTGAAGTTAGTGGAGTTCATGCCCTGTCGCATTTCTGCAGTCCTGCGCCCCCGTGGGGGCCTACCAAGTCTTAGACTGGTGCACCAGTTTTTCTGGCACTTCAGTGTATATGCATATATTGATAGCTATGATGATGACCGTCAAAATATATGACGATATATCCACCATTTGTTTCGGATAAACGGTGCGTTTTATAACCCGAAAATATTATATTTAAAATTGTTTCAGGAATTTACCTTCAGTAAAATATTTTTTAAAGGTAAATATAGATATCTCGCTTTTGTGGGCAGAATAAATTGGACCACACTCATTTTGTGTCCTGAAAAGGTCAATTCAAGGAATTCCAGCAGTAGGTTGGACGTTTGATTTCCCGCCACCGTCGCCAGAATTTTTCTGTTTTGTTTCAGAGACCGCTATCGTTGAAATACGTTATTTATTCTTTCTAGCCGTTACATAAGAAATTTATTTATTTCAACGCGAGAAAGGGAAATTTATGATATGTCCTTGATTCCGGATTTTCTGATTGTGTAAGAGAATAAATGTCACGCTACTTGAACAACTGTATGCCGGAAGTTTTATCAGTCCACTAAACTGTGCAAAACATATCCGTTCTTTCAACTTACTGCATCACTTGCTGTTTTAAATTACATATATTCTTCTTGCATATGTTTAACCACGTGGATCATTATGACACTCGTTGTTATCGGAACCATTAAGTATCAAACCGACGTATTCAGCTAAATGAGCAAGTAATAGTTTATCGAAATCAGTACCTCAGTTATTGTTATCGATCTCGGCATCGCTGTGCATAAAAAATGTGGTGAAACAAAAAAGTTGAAAAAAAAATCACGCCGTTTAGTAGATTCTCCAAAATACATCTACTATAGTGCGATGACGTCTTTCCTTTATATTCTACTACATGTACTTCCCATTTCCCACATTATTTAACACTTTACCTTCTTTACAGCGCGTGGTGTTGTTACTTAGATTTAGGTTGGTAACCTTCTGTCTTTCTTCCTTGGAGTTGTTTTATTATAGCTTTTGGATTATTGTCACAACGAATATTTTTTTAGGTATATGAATATTTCCGAAATTACAACTATTTATCGGACGCAAGTATTATTTCACCGCAAACCAAGAGCAATCCTGGACATTTGTGTGTGGACTTTACGAAAGATAGAAGATAACTGGAACATTTTTCTTCAAAAAGAAAAAAAAAATGAGAGAAAAACTGTTCTGGTCACTTTGATCTCAAAACTGATCGGTAGGCGGCTACTTCTGATTACGTTGCTTAAGAGAAGGCAAAAGGGAGATCTTAAAAAATCATTGTGGGAAGTTTTTAGATATTGAAGCAGATGCTTAATCTTGACGATCCATTCCTCATTAGATACGAATGGCTGGTCCAACGTTTTCTTAGCAAAGGGAACGCTGCGCCAGGACTCAAGGTAACCTACGGCAACCGAATGGTGCTCTTTATAAGTAGCTTTCCTAGGAATTTCAAAATACAGATTCTACCGGTGCAACATTTTGAAAATTTATGGGAGTTCAATGGTTACATATAAATATGAGTACCTGACATCTCGAGAGTTTCCAAGAACAAAATGATGATGTCTGAAGTTCATGATGAATACTTTTAAAAGAGCTTTACGATATGTACGAAACGTACGCTTAGAGCAAAAGAAGTCTTTTAAATTTTCTAATTGTATGTACCCGCAATGAATAATATTTCCTGAAGTAGCTGAGTTAATGCGGAAACCTTTACGAGCTATTAAACCAAGGAAGAAATATTCCTGATAAATGCAAGAGATAGTCATAAAATTATTTGTGCAGAAATCGTATTCTGAATGGCTAGAGTTTTACTGTTCACAATGTAACATCATAGCGAATAACTTGAAAATCGCATTGCGCTGAAGCGGGAATTTAACCCCCTAGAGGACGATATAATTTTGGAAATCGTATTTGATAGCATGTTCAAACGGAAATCGGATTACGGCTTCGTTGTCTGCTCCAGGGGGAAAGGGAGGAATTTAGAATTTTTCTGATATTCGTATTTTCTGGTAATCGTCCTAAATCGTTATGGACTGAAATATCGTGCGAGGCACGGAAATTTGTGTTTTTCTTAAGGTATCGGCTGTACCATTTTCCATGAGCAAGTAGCTCTAAATTAGGGACCAGTGACCGCTTACAGCCTACTGAGTTTTTATGCATTTTTTTATTAACCCCAAGTCAAAACAACAACAAAACTGAACAGAAAAACTGCAGCAATTTAGAAACATATTCTGATTTCTGAACAAATAATTTCCTCAATAACTAATGCATTTTTAAGAAATATTTATTTTCCCTGCTTTCCATATTTCTGTGTTGTGGATTTAGATCTTTACAAAAATGCAAAATTTGCTTCCACTAACAAATATCTGAATTTCTTTATATTCCTAACCGGTTATTTCTTAACTTCAGTAATATGGAACTTCGTTATCTTGGGCTGGGTAACGCATATCATGCTCGAATGGAAGTCCTATGATGGGTGTTCGATTCTCTTAGCAGTGCGATATAAGTTTCTAGTATTCTGTTATAAAAGCATTAAACAAAAGCAATGAACAGTCGTGTTCTATTTGCTGCTTGAAAATTCTTGTATTATTTGAGTTTCAGAACTGCTTTAATTTTTAACCCACCTGTGTGCGTAAAAAAATCATCTATTACTTGTGTTAAACTTTCTCCGTGAACATGCACTTATAAAGCAATGAGATCTCCACAATGAACTCTTTTATTAAAAAATCGAGCTTCAGTTCAACATTAATATGTGGGGAAGTCGTACCAGATGTGTGGTACTAAATCACTCGGTAACACACGAATGAAGCAGGAAAGGAAATCCGGAAAATATCATGTGGACGCGAAATAAAAAAAATGTACGAACTTAGTAATTTAAACTGCAATAATTGTGATTATCTTATCTCTCCCATATAATACAAAACTGTGCATTACGTACACAATGGAAATAAATTCTGCCGTCAGTGCTAAAGGACGCATTCATAAATCAGAGGATACCCAGTACCTACAACTGGCATTCACATGGTATACAGTAGTTTGTCATTAAAATAAATTATTTAAAAAGAGCTTCAGACCAAGTTTTTGATTATTCCTTTGTTAAATAGCACGCAATTTAGGAGAACGTGCGCATGCAAATTGAATTCAATGGCGCCTTACGATTCTGAACAAAATTCCGTAAAAGGACTGCATGGTTTTCCTGTTATAAAAATCCAGAATTTGCATTGTCCCTTATTTATAAAACACAAAACGTTAGGCTTGTGTATCTTACGTTTGTAACGCCAACGTTAAGAGACATTACCAGCTTTGCTACTCAGCACTCATTTAAAAAAGCTTTTAAACGTATTTGATAAAACAGTCTCCGATTTTTACTTTAACAATGTACCTTCTATTGCTTCGGAAGATTCGTCACCCTAATGTTGAAAAGGCTTTTTCACCTAAAAAAATAACACTTTGAAATATTCCGACAAATGATCTTCTGTGAGGTTAAATTCCTGAGTGAGGGGAAAATCAAATTCCCTGTTTATTCACAAGTAACACACAAGAATTGTCACCTTCACCGCCAGTGGACAGTGAAGGACACGAAAAAACATGTTGTAAACGGTACAGAAGAACAAACAATAAGGTCCCAGCTCGGTTCACATGCAACATGTCACGGCAAACTCAAACAAATTGCCAAAAACGGAACAATCGCAGCATATGGCAGAACAACATTATAAAAGGAAAACAACGCAGCAATGCACAAAAGTACAAGGACGAAAAAAGCACAGTTACACGCAAAATGTTTCCGTACACGAAGATGACGGATGACAGAATATCAACTGTGAGCACGTGGAGTGTAGGCGGAGTCATCCTAGGATTGGAGGAAATTCTAGTCATCGATGTAAAATGAAAATACCTACGTATGGCGTCGAAACTTCTGACAGCGCAATGTGCAGCCTCAAATGTATGAATGTTGGTACACAAGTTGAGCGATCACACATAGAACCGGAGAATGAAGCAGGCGGAGTGGTGTAAGAGAAATCGGCGGAAATCAAAAATCACAGGATGGAGAACAAAAAGAGCCTTCTTTAGGAAAGGATGTGGGGACGCAGAAAATTACTCAAAGAACACGGAATCTGAGCGAAAAAATTAAATGGAAACACATCAGGAACACCTAGAGTGTGCCATGATTACATATATTCAAAACAATCTTATTTAAAAGCGTTTTAAAAATCACGCGGCAGACAAAGATTTATGAAAAATAAATGCATTTGTGTGTTATAAATTACTCACAAGCAGTTAGTGAAAGTTATTATTAAAATGAAATATTTTCCTTTAGAAATTGATGCCAAATACAAATCATTGTAATTAAAATGTTTAATATGCAGTATACACACACATGTGTATGTAACATTTGAAGGAAATGTGTCAGTCTTGGAGCTTCTGTAAGTTTTTCTTTGTTCTTTTCCTACGTATAACATGTAGGTAAAATAATTTTTCAAGCTTTTAATTTTCGAAAGCACTAAAAACTCCTTTCAGATTTCCAATTCGTTTGCACGGTACCGCAGTGATTGATTTACTAATAAACAAAATCGTATGAAAAAGCCAATTTTATATGAAAACATTTTGCTGTTATTAACAGTACAATGACAGGATTTTGGGCAGCATGCTTGTGTCGAATTATGAAGATGAAGATATTCCTTTTTGTTACATTTTGTTACCTTTTCTGACCAATTACGTACATTTTTTTACCTTCAGGAAATTGCTTAAAAACAACATCAATAAGATATTATTTGCTCTTCAACACTTCCAATCCACGGAAAGATGGGGATGGGCTAGTCTTCCTTTCCTCTTTTAGGTTTGTCGATATTGTCATTTATAGCCATTTCAGCAGGTAATCAGTCAAAAGGATTAGTGGCAACCATCACCTAAAGGACCACAATGAATACCAAAACTAACGAAAAAGCAACACCTTCTAATGTTCAGGTTCAACAATTGTTCCAGCCTCGTTCAACGCACTTATTATAACATATCTTCTCTGATAACCTTACATAAAATAAGAATTTGAATGCTATTTTCGCATTGAGGTTTCGTTTGTCTGTGTCATATGATACCTTCAGTGAATTGACATATTTAATTTAACCAAACTGACAAGATAATTTTTCAGTTGTTCTAACATCCTAAAGCTCTGTGAAACCTGTAGGTAATAGACTCCTGAGCTGTGCAAAAGGCTTGAGGTTAAAAACTCAGTCGACACACTTTTTTTGTCCCTTTTCAAACATAGGCAATGACAAGGAAATCACAGAGGAAGCACGAAATTCCATTGACCGATAACATGCTGCATTGCTTATGGAAATCTTAAGGGTTTTATCGCTTTGGCGTGCCCTAATAAGAAAGGACGATACAATACACCTCTGTCGCCACACTTTTGTTATCCATTGCGAATATAGACAGCGACAATAAAATCAGAGATGAAGCATGACATACTACTGACCGATAGAAATGGCAAATCCTGAACATTTTAGTAAATACTTAGAAGCGCTAATTAATTAACAATGATTTTGACAGATTAAGACATAAGAAACTTCAGAAGTGAGTATATTAATTGGAAGAACCTGATGCATCAAGTTATTTTCAGTGGTTCTCAGCTGCACTAGAAGTAATGTAATATTTTGCGTACTGTAATTACAAGTGTTACATTACCATTTTCACTGCACTCCTATATTAATAAGGGATTTATTTAGCAGACAACCGCATCTAAGTTAAAAACTGCTTGCAGATTTACTACGGGGAGGCGATAGAGACATATTCCTGCTGGCGAATTAGAACGACAAGAGCCAATTTGAGATGCCTATCTAAAGCAGGCAGTAATGAGGCGCTTTAAGATTTTAACAAAACAGGACATTTCAGACTCTTCTTCGTTTCATGCGGAGGCATTGTAACCGGGCAAGATTTTCTTACGGATTTCAAGATTTCCGTGAGGATCCCAAAGAGCTACAAATACAGGCGCACGTCCCGAAATTTAGTCCACTAGTTACAGGCAAGTGAGTAAGCCAGTATGGAGGACAAAACTACAGTCCATGCCAGCCACGGGATTCGCGCCCGGAACTATCTTGGATGAATGAATACAACACAGCGCATTGTACGATTTTGTCCCCGAAGCAGACCTCTCGCAAGATGAGGTAATAGAAAGAGGGCGAAGGAGGCAGAACTAATTGAAAATACGTAGAAATTTAATGAAGAAACATGTTTCTTTGTGGACAGAATGAACTCCGAACTTAAAACAGCAATGGCATTACACTGGAATGAAGGGGAAAATTACACTGTAGTAAAATTTCACATAAACAATCATATAATTAGATGATCGTATAGAAAAGTAATGCGCTAACCTACGGAAAGTAGTTTTTTGTGTATGTATTTTGTTTAATTCAATATGTTTTTTTTTCAAATGGGAAAAGCAAAATTCTTCACTTAAAAAAATTAGTGAGGCTTACTGATATTTGATCACATACGTTTTGTATCCTCACACAATTGTAACAACACTCATGAACAATATCCTGTTCCCACTAAAAGGGCTCTGACGACCGCCAATAGCGGTATACTTATACCATCGGCATTAGACGAAATGCTATCCCACACTCACCAACCCGCTTGGTCAGCGTGGTGAGTTATAGCCAAACCCCTCCAAAATTACTCCACAACTTAAATCTTGGCCCTCAGTCTCCGGCAGCTGAAATGTACCTGGCCAAGGCAGCGGCCATGAAGGCAGAGGTTCCTAAGAATCCCCGGAGGACCGGACTAGGCTGCCATTTGATGCTGACCTTCAGTACGTATAATGGACGCTCCCTATCTTCTGATTCAAGGCCTCTTGAATTGGAAGAAGAACTACAGAGGATCAAATGGGAAATCGTCGGGCTCAGTGAGGAAAGGAGAAAAGGAGAAGATTTCATTGAACTGAAAAGTGGACATAACTTTTATATTCGTGGGACAGATACTGGCAGAACTAGTGGTGTTGGATTTATAATAAACAAGAAACTAAAAGATAAAATTGTAGAAGTTGAAAGTTTCTCTGACAGAGCTGCACGACTCGTTATTCAACTCCACCACAAGTCATCCTGAAGAAGAAATTGTAGAATTCTATGAGAAATTTCGTCATCTAAATAATAAAGGAAAGCAGCACTTTAAGAACATTATGAGAGATCTCAATGCAAAAATAGGGCAACGGCAACAGAATGAAACTTTAATATGTATATTCGGTCAAGTCAACAGATACCAGCGCAGAAATATTTTCGTAGAGTTTGCAGAGGCAGAAGGGTTTTTCATCTTGAACTCCTTCTTCAAGAAAACGCCACACAGGAAATGGACATGAAGACATCCAAATGGGACGACAAGTGAAATTGATTTTATTATGTGTAACAAAAAATTCGTCATAGAAGACTGCAGTGTGCAAACAAATTTCAACACAGGTAGTGACCATAGATTCGTGAAATGTAAGACGCACCTCAACACTAAACTCGAACGTGGTAAGCTCATAAGACAAACAAAATGTATTGACATAACCAACCTTAAAAAGCACCATAATACAGTCACGTTGGATCTGAAGAACAGATTCTCTGCTTTAGAAGGCCTAACATCTAAAGAAGTGGACATTTCTAAAGTTAACAGAAAAGTAACAAAAGCTCTTATGGAAACAGCAACAAAATTAGCTAGGTCTAAGAACAAGTTTCATGTGAACAAATTATCAGGAACCAAAATGTTGATGCAAAAAGAAGAGAGCTGCGGACAACTAAAGAACATGTGACTTCCAAAGTGGAATATATAAAGCTATGCAAGACGGTACGAAAAACGATCACTGAAGACGTATGAAATCAACTTCGAACTAATGTGGAAAACAATTGAAAACAACCAAAGCCCAAAGACAGCAAAGGGACATCTCAGTAAGGGAAGAAAACAGATTATGGCACTGAGAAATGAAGATGGTTCTGTAACAAGAAATAGAGGCGAAATTTTGACAAGAGTGAAATATTTCTACTCCACATTTTATGAAAGGGATGATACATGAACTCCAGCTATCATGAAAGGTACTGTTACCAAAGTTCTTCCAGTCCTCACAGCAGAAGTTGCACATGAAATCAAGAACATGAAGCGGGGAAAAGCTGCAGGGGAAGATGGAATTACTGTAGACAACACACAAGAAGCAAATGGAGAAATTGAAACGGTACTCGTCGAAATTTTCACTCGATGCCTTAATAAAGGGAAGACTCCTGAGGATTGGACCAACGCTACAATGATCCTGCTACATAAAACAGATGACATTCAGGATCGCAGGAACTACAGACCTAACAGACTCCTATCAGTGGTTTATAAAATCTTCACTAAAGTTCTTTCGCACCACTTGAAGGTAAAACGGAACATGGCTCAACCGAGAAAACAAATTGGATTCAGCAGTGGCTACAGCACAATAGTAGGTCATATCCAGGTACTGAGATCACTAATTGCAAGACCGAGGGAATATGAACTTCCATTGTGCATGGCTTTTATCGATTATGAAAAGGCCTTTGATTCGGTGAAACCATCAGCAGTTACAATGGCTTTGAAATCCTGCGGTATTGAAGATGCATACATTAATATTATTAATAACATCTATGAAAATGCAAGTGCCAAGATTCGGCTGTTTGAAAATACAACGCACATAAAAATTGGAAAAAGATTGAGACCTTATCTCCGAAAGTCTTTAATGCTACATTGGAAAATGTCTTTCATTCACTGATCGTTTAAATCAAAGGGATAAAGATTAAATTAGATTATCTAACCCACCTTCGCCGCCCCGGTGGCGCAGTGGTCTAAGCGATGGCCTCTGATCATTCGTCCGAAAGGGGTCCGGGTTCGAATCCCGGTGAGGCATGGATGTTGTGTTTGTCTTTCGGCACTGGCTCTCTCTCCTTCCCGGGAACCAGTGACCCTAAATTTGGGACGGGCGACTGCTTATAGCCCATTGAGCTGCTCACGGTGCTCGTTAAACCTTCAACAAAAAAATATAATAACCCACCTTCATTTTGCTGATGACGTAGTCTCTATTGCAACTACCCCATCAGAGCTGCATAGTATGATCCAGGAACTTGCTGACAAGAGTAAAGAAGTGGGATTAAAAATGAACTTTCAGAAGACAAACGTGATGTGCAATGCTTTTACAAGAAATGAAAATTTATCGATTGATGGAGAAAAGCTGGAGATAACAGATACGTACATTTACCTTGGGCAGCAGATATGAAGTGAGGGCGCATTGATGAAGAAATTAATCGGCGTATAAAACTTGCCTGGAGAGCTTTTGGAAGAAAGAGCACTATTTTCAAGAGCAATACGCCATTGTATCTTAAAAGAAATGTGTTTGATCAATGCATCCTTCCAGTGCTTACGTGCGGTGCAGAGACGTTGTCCTTAACTAAAGATGACATACAAAGGCTGCAGACAACTCAAAGGTTCATGGAGAGGTGCACGCTTGGTGTAACTAGGAGAGATAAGAAGAGGAACTCGTGGATCCGAAAAATGACAAGAGTGAAAGACATCATGATCAGAGTAAAATCCTTGAAATGGCAAAGGGCTGGACGTACTGCCAGAAGGACAGACCATCGATTAACAGCCGAAATTTTAGATTGGATTCCAAGTGTCAGGAAAAAACGCAGAAGGAGACCACATTAGAGATGGGTGGATAAAATTCGAAAGTATGCGGGTAAAACATGGAGGAGACTGGCACAAGACAGACCGTTTTGGAAGAAACTTGGGGAGACCTTCGTCCTGCAGTTGATTGATAATGGTTAACAGTGATGATGATTACCTAATCGTTAAAGATATTTCTTAGGAAATTAGTAAATTAAAATAAAACTTCGAAAAAGGCCATACCAATAAATGCAGATTGATCCCGACACTGCAAGGTCTCCAACGTTTACCGATGCGCTAAAAGGAACAGCTGAGGCAGATGTCTATGACTTAACGCATGTGTAAATAATTCTGTATAATATATCTTAGGAAGAAATATTCTCAGCGAGCTGCATCCAAAATGGCGACACCGATTGTTCGTTTCTGAAACGTTTCGGGTATAATAGGCGACGTTCCAGTGGAAATAACGGCTAACCATATTTTCCGACGATTTTGTTGTGACATTTTGCTTTGAATTCGAAAGTAATATGTGGTAAAATTTAAATTATCAGTGACGTGACATCACATAACTATGTAAATATCCATGGCTTTCTCTTCTCAAATGCTACCTCCTAGCTTCCTGTAGATGAGCCATCTTGTCCTTTACGGAGATAATATAGTGCCTCTTAGAACTCGCAAAATCGTTTGGATAAAAGAGTTGAATGAGACATCTGTTATATTAAAGTCATAGATTTCATGAGTCATGTTAAAATTATATCCACGACAGTGTTGGATATGTAGTGTGCGGTAGTGTTTAGAGATGTAATCTCGGAATGTTATTTATCTAGATATTAAATGATCATCTTTTAATAATTCAGAAAATAAAATACAATTACTTGTTGTCATTTTTTACTTAACCTCGGCCCGTGGATTTCTTAGCGTTTAACATTCGTGCCTGCCGCAGAAAAACTTCAGGTTCGATCTCTGGTAGTAATAATACTCGAACCACTAAATGTACGTCGAATGGCACGTTAAGCCGAATGACCCAGAAATTAATAAAGGTGTGTTCCTTGCACCTATTTCGGATGTCAATAACCTTTACTCATTTCAATTTAGCTGTGTTATAGTTTTGCCGGAATCTTTAGTTTGACTGAGTCTTATGTTTCAGTTGAAAAGAAATTCACTCTTAGGAGTCATCACCTCTTAGTGATGAAACAAGTTTCATGGACGTAAGGAACGAAACTGAATAATCTATGCTAGCTTAGAGGCATTTCGGAAAAGTTAGTTCTTCACTTGTTGTTCTGTTCGCAAATAAACACCATCAACCTGACATATATAATTTACATTTGCATTCTTCCTGCATGCTTTGCATATGTGTAAGGCTTGCCACACATTATTCGGAACGGAAACGAAATGTCGGAACAGAATGGCCGAAAAAAGTTTGCGAACCCTTATTTCCAATGGAATCCCGCACATTAAGTCGGAAATACCTTTGAATTCTGGCAGTGGGAAAGAACAATAGAAACTGGAGCATTTGATATGGTTCTCTGAGAATATTTCTCCCGCAACGATTTTATTCCGAAGTACTTCCTCTTCATAAGGTGCACTTGCGCATGCGTTAAATCAAGATCATCAGCCTGCTGTGTTCATTTTATCGCATCGGCAGACGTTCTGCCATTTTGGAAGTTGCTTCTGACACCATCGTTTAATTGTTCTGTAATTTTATTAGTTGCGTCTGATAAATATTCAGAAAGGTCTTTTGAGGAAAAATTAATCACTATTGTGAGACAAAAATCCAATTTTATGCAATATTTTCAACGACTGTGTGAAGAAACAAATTGTGTGGAACGAAATATTAGAAAATTTCACTAAATCTGCTATACACGGTGTTTCAAAACTAATGGAACACACTTTAAGGGGGATAGAACACACCGAAACAAGCACTTTTCGTCATAGAATGATTGGTAGCAAGTTACGCGGTTAGGCGCTGTAGCGTACTTTTCGTTTCCCCACACACGCCGTGGCAAAGACAGGAGTGGCCCAACAAATCAAAACGAAGCTTCATTGTGGACAAAATAAAAAAGAAAACGTGACATCGCAAAATTACATCATAATTTGCAAACCTTAATAAATAAATACTGAAATTAATTACTTTTACAAAAGCTGTTCAATAGAGCGATAGCCATTCCGGTTACACGCTCCGCATCGCCCACGTAAATATACCCGTATGTTGCGGAAAGTACCAGGCATTTCCCGGACATCTGCAGCAGCGGCTGAAAGTCTGGCAACTAGTTCCTCCTTGGAATCAATGGGAGTGTCGTACATTACGGACTTAAGATGTCACCATAAAAACAAATCCATAGGGCACAGATCTGGTGATTGTGGAGGCCAAGCGATCGGTCCACTTCGGCCAATCCATTGACTTGGAAATGTGGCGTTCAAGTAACCACGCACCTTAGTGCTGAAATGATCGGGCGCTCCATCATGCTAGAGCCACATTTTACGGCGGACGGCTGCTGGTACAGGCTGGATCAATTAAGGCAAGACGTCTTGAAGGAAAATAAGGTACGGCTTCCCATCCAGGTGTTCAGGTAAAAGATATGGGTCCTTGCATTGCGAAAGACGGCGTTTGTGGAGAAACGGAAAGCGCCCTCTAGCGCCTAACCGCGTAGCTTACGACCATGCATTCTATGACGAAAAGTGCTTATTTCGGTGTGTTCCGTCAGCCCTAAAAGTTTGTTCCATCAGTTTTGAAACACCCTGTATTATTCTTTCCTGATTTAATAAAATATATATTTGACTAAGAGACATACATACACTAGAAGAAACGCAAACCAGGTTATTGTATTGTACATAGCCTCTATGGGATCATTTATTATATTCCATGTTATTTTTGTTTGCTTCTTTGTTGAGCAATTAATTACCAGTGTAATCTTCACGTTCGTTCAAGAATAATGCGATTTTTTTAATTTCGCTGCTTTTTTCGGCAAACTGTGGAAACAGATGTTTTTAAGTACATATCGACATCACGTTGGGTAATTCTGATTTGCGAAAAGTTCTTATGGCTTTACTTTTAATTTTTTGACGTATACATTAAATACGTTCTTCACTTCATCGGAAGCTGGTGTACTGTTTCAATCACCGTACGTTTAAGATTGTTACCTAAAACATTTATGATTCAATCATTCCGCACGAGAACCTGATGACGTGACATTTCGCCTCTGCATAAACGGATAGAAACTTTAGGGCAGTAAGCATTTTTCCAATTTAATACAAAACACACCTTTCCCGAATTTCACGTAATTTGTATATTTGCGCTTTGACTGCAACTGAGATACACGAACTTCCATAAGGCTTAAATTTTGTACAATCTTTGGACCGTGTACTATGAAATAACTACAGTACAGTAAATGTATGCAAAATGTTTGTATACAGTTCTAAGAATCCAAATGTTTCACGTTCAGTATTTTTAACAATTTCGACCCTCCCCTAATGTTCGATGTAAACGTATTAAAAGCCGCCCCGGTGGCGCAGTGGTCTAAACGTTGGCTCGTGGCCATTCGTCCGAAATGATTCCGGCTTGGAAACCCGGTGAGGCACGGCTATTGTGTGTTTGTCTTACGGCACTGGTTCTCTCCCTTCCCTGGAACCAGTGGCAATGATTTAAGGAGGAGTGACTGCTTATATCCTATCGAGTTAGTCACGGTGGTCCCTAAACCTTCAATTAAAAAAAGGGGGTTTTAGATGGTATTATCTCAAGTGAAAAGATTAAAACTGAACGCATAGATTAACGGAAAATTTACCAATGTTCTCCTGTGGGAAGCCATTTTTTAACTTTTTGAAAAATTGATAAAATAACTGCTTTCAGCTCTAAACATAAAATTGTTAATAGATTTCACAGACCTTACTCCGTAATATTTCTATTTTTATTTGCTCAACTTTGGAAATAAAGCACTGTCCTGCGGGAACAGACCATCAGTTGCGAAGGCTATGAAAGCGGGTAGGTGATGAGCCAGCATTTGTTGGTAGCGAGCAGCGGTTAAAGCACTTCCTGGAACACACTGAGGAACCTAATATATCCCATGAAGAAGCTGCCCAAACCATTACACAGGTATCACTGCAGTGAACAGAGCTGACTTGGCACGACAGGATCATGACCTTCTGCTGTCGACACAGCACCGTAGCCTCCCGTCAGCTCGTAACAGCTGAAGACCTGATTCATCTGACTTCATGGCGAGACGCCACTATGGGGATGTCCGGTTTTGATGTTCTTGGCATCAGGCGAAGCCCAATTTCCGATGACGAGCAGTCAAGTGTGAAACACAAGTATGGCGTCGGCTTCTGTAGACCACGGTATGCAGCATGTCGCGTACCGTTACTTTGCTGACGCTGTTAGGGGTTCCGACCTTTACCGTGCATATGATTTCCGCAGCCGTTCCCAAGCGATTAGTCTGTGCGGGATAGGAGCGTATACGTCGTCCACGGTAATACCTGACGTGTGGTAGAGTACAGCTTACTCTCCAGCCCCAGGTACGTCCACCGATGGCATACTCGCAGTACACCTTTGATACGGTTGCCCTCGGTACATTAGGGTTCTCACCATTTGTTCGAGAGATTGGCCCATCTGTCTTGCGCCAACAATACATTCATGATCAAAATTACTGAAATCACCAATTTACCCATGCTAATCAATTGCGATACATTGTTGGCAAACCCTGCTTTCCCCTTATTTATCGACTGGATTCGTTTTATGTTTGTTCCACTTTGCGCGGGTATTATCCATGTCAACTGCATGTAACCTCTACCTCTACTAATGCTCACACATATTTGGGATCTACGATCAAAGGACGGGTAACATATGATCCATCTTAGAAAATATTGACCTTCTCTTATTTTGGAGCACCATGTTCTCACTGAAGGTACAGTGATTTGCCCTTTTCTTCCGTTGATGAAATTCGAAACTATATCATGCTTCTCCGAAGTCGGATATTCTACTTATTGAAATAAATACGCCGGGCCGCCCGCCCCGGTGGCGCAGTGGTCTAAGGCGCTGGCCTATGATCATTCGTCCGTAAGGGGTCCGGGTTCGAATCCCGGTCAGGCATGGATGTTGTGTTTGTCTTACGGCACTGGCTCTCTCCCTTCCCTGGAACCAGTGACCCTAAATTAGGGACGGGTGACTGCTTATAGCCCATTGAGTTGCTCACAGTGGTCGTTAAACCTCCAATCGAAAAAAAAATACGCCGGTAAAAGTTTATCGCTGCAACTTGCCGTCTTTACATGTGAGTCACTTCTGAAGTAGTACCTTACAAAGGTTCTCTGAAGATCTACCAAATGCGGTGAAAATCTTCCACCAATATAAGAACATACACTATTCCGCAGGAACCAACACTTATGGCCACGGTGGAGTGTTATAGCAGAAACCCAAAATGACTTCACAACTTTAAACGGTTGATGAAGAAAAATTACGAGTAAATGATGCCAGCTTCTTCCTTAGGCGACAGGTAAAAACATCAGAGTGCATCCAAAAGGAAATCTTGCATTGAAAGCGTTTGGAAGAAATAGTTCAAGAAACCTTAAATGATTTCACAACTTTCAATGGTTGATGAAGAAAACTTATGAGTAACGTATGCCTGCGTCTTCCTAGGACGATATGTACAAAGCTCAGGTTGCATCGAAGAAAGAATTAAAAAGATGCATGAATTTTGCATTGAGAGCGCTTGGAAGAAACCGTACCCGGAACCCCAAATGTCTTCACAACTTTCAATGGTTGATGAGGAAAGTTTAGGTGCAACTGATGCCTGTATTTTCCTTGGGCGACAATAACCAAGCTCAAGGTGCATCTAAAAGGGAATTAAAAAGGTAAATAAATCTTGCATTGAGAGCGTTCGGAACAAAACAGTACAACTTCTGTTCGAAGTGTAATGTACCATAGTTCTTTACAAAAGTGTTTAATTAATTCATCCTCCCGGTATTTAATTATGTATCACAGATCATACAATAATAGATATAATAAACGAAATATGGAAGATCAACTGAGGAATCAGCATAACTAAATTGCAAAAATAATAATATTTACCCCCAAATCCAACAGATAACACTCCTCACGGAACTGCAATAGACTTTCCTGTATGCACACATAATATAAATTTCATTAAGGTTCAAGGACTCTTGGTGCCTTTAGACTGAAGTGAATTTTGATTATAAATTCAGCAATGTTAAAAGAAAACATTTTTATGTCAGTGAAGAGTTCTCTGAAAATTAGAGACCATATCTGACAAGGGAATAATGATTATAACACAAAAGAGGAAAATATAATTCACCATGACCTTTGAAATGGGAGCAAAGATTTTAACATAAAGAAGAAAATTAGAATAATCACCACCTTTGAACATTTCTACCTATCTCTGTCGAAAGTAGACGGTAAGTGATATGTACAGCTTCTTCAACTTTTTGGAGTAAAGTAAATCAAAGATTTATTAAATATTTTGGTTTATAAAAATAAATTACTTAATTTTAATATTGCAATTATCAACTGAATCTATTAGAGGTATATATTCATATTCTAGACGAAGCACTATCTATATACATTGCAATTTCAATGAACTGTTACTCTGAATTCCTTGAGTGGCATGGATGACATATTCAATTAGATTTCAGAAATGCGCATTTCCAAATACAAAAATTTCCTTAATCAACTGGGAGAATTATGCATTTTTATAGAACAGTATCGTATATGACTTACGTGTAGCACGGTATATTGCAGTTTAATTGTGGTATAACAGAGATCATACGGATAAAAGCCCGTTTAGGTACTGTAAAAAGGTCAAGTAAAATCATGATGCGTTTCCTATAGATTTTCTATACCTTATCGAATTTAGCAGGTAATCTATATTCCCATGGAATTCTAGAGCTAACAGAAGGCAGAAGATGCGTTCAGTGCATTTAATTGTTTTGCTTTTTGCTGTAGTGCTTTTAGTGTTCTTTTTGATTTGGCTTCGTTTCCATTAAACATTTTGTTTCCGAGTTCATACTAAAACTTTGATGAAACGTTCTACTAAGCTGGCGTAGAGATAATGAGCTACGGTTTAAACC
This sequence comes from Macrothele yani, assembly GCA_039090855.1. Taxonomy (NCBI): domain Eukaryota; kingdom Metazoa; phylum Arthropoda; class Arachnida; order Araneae; family Macrothelidae; genus Macrothele; species Macrothele yani. Next base: position 93,103,849 of record CM077033.1, on the reverse strand, counting down.
ATTAAAATTAATTTGCGGATTCAGCTGAGATACAGACAAATTTTATTTGAGAATAAAAGAGAAACCTGTATCTGACGGAATGTTTCATTTTGAGAGACCTATTCTTACTTTAAAAGTTTACCACGCCACTTGGAAGCTCAGATATTTGAAAGGGGACACGTGCATCAGATAACTTGAAGTTAATAGGGTGTTTTACATTTCGTACACAAATAACCTTTATTAGACAAAGGCAAGTGTAAGTAAATAACTCGATGAAAAACGTGCGCAACATTTTTCGAAACTGTGCTGCACAGTAGTCGACCTATCGGACATCATTCTGACAAATAATCAAAGATTTGCCAGAATTGCCTTGCAGACATGCATTTTTGCATTTTTCATTCTAAGGGTTGTATCTATCGATATTCACAACCCTTTTTGTGAGTGTCGTACTACTTTTGTATATATTAATGAAACAGATTTTCCATAAAATTATCCTAAGTTCATTTCGTCAGGAGTTGTCTGTGCTGATGGCGTCTCGAATCGGATTTCCATATTTTTAATTTCAGAAAACTTTTCAAATCAGCTTTTGTCTCAAACTAATTTGAAGGTAATCCAGAGAAGAAGATATTTAAACTCCATGTTAGAAATTTTTCTATACACGTACGTTTATTGCAGTGTTATCATTAGGTTTGTATAATCAGACCAATAGCTAAAGATCTCGTGTACAATTTCAAAATTCGGATAGTGTACTTAAGCATAATTTTTGACAAACTGTTCTGACATCAGACAGACCATATAATTTCTAGCATATTATTGAAGCATTTTAGTTCACTTGAAGCAAACGTACATCACTCAAGTGTGCAATTAGAAATATTGGTTTTTAAAAATATTTCAGCAAATGAGTTTCCAGTTAATGACTAAAGTTACGAACGTCGAAATTGCACAGCAGTGCATACTCACTGCACAGTGCATCCTAAAAGTGCGCGGTATGTCTGTGTGGTACTTCTGCAATACCAGTTGGAGTAAACGTGACTTACAGGCGCTTAGGGAACAGTCTGAGCGGAAGTTACTTAGCGCGTTTTCTGTACGCGAATCCTCGCAAGTGCAAAAGGATACAGTTTTTTCATTGCCACACTCGGGTGGTTGCGATTTTGATATTTCAGAAGATATTTACCCTTCCACATCGGAATGACCAAACGTCGTTTAGAATTAAAAACACCGAATATAAAAGCGACAAAAAGGGATGAAAAATTAAATGCTACCCTATCCAGAGAATTTAGGTTCAAGTTAGCTGATCCATTGTGGGATGACATAAAGATATTATATTTCTACCCACGTCTAAATCTACCAATCTTGAGATCAATACCAACAGTGAAGCTTGCAATGACATTGTGTCTCTAGACTTGTCACGAGTTTGGAACCAGTCCTTCAGACAATGCTACGTTTTCTTCCAATGTTCGGAGTGCCCAACCAATACGACGGCGCGTTTCTTTTGAGCAATAAACATATTAGCATATATCCATTTATTTTCTAGACGAGTAACTTCTTTGAAATAGTTGAAATGTTTTATTATTCGATTTGCTGTCTACCTTCCTTAAAGAAACCGTCTGGTTGATCTGCGAAAGCTAGGAAACTTTTATTTCTATTCTACGTCACTAAATTTTGATTATTGACGTAGAATAATAATATTCCACGTCAATAATCATACTATTTTGAATTCTTTTGGGTAGTAGTCAATGTAACACAACGTCATGAAACATTGGTACGTTCAACAACATCGCCGCCCCGGTGGCGCAGGGTTTTAAGCGATGGCCTCTGATCATTCGTCTGAAAGGGATGTTCGAATCCCGGTGAGGCATGGATGTTGTGTTTGTCTTACGGCACTGGCTCTCTCTTTTCCCTGGAACCAGTGACCCTAAATTAGGGACGGGCGACTGCTTATAGCCCATTGAGTTGCTCACGGTGGTCGTTAAACCTCTAATTAAAAAAAAAAAAAAACATCCGTTGCTCTGAGGAATGCATAATCTATTTATTTTTTATTACGAGTTTCAGTCATCAGTAAGATAATTCAAGTATTTGTTTCTTCGTATTTAGGAATTTAAGCTACATTGAGCTGCAAAAATGTTGCATTCTTACGGTTTGAAAGAACTGTTCATATTCAACGTACCACTACAGGCTTAACTCGCTACATTGTATTAAGCAGAGTTCATGAAAATGTTGCATTTTCCCGCCAAAACAAATATGCTGTTGTTTTCTTTTTGAAGAAAATATAAGGAAAAATTAAGGTTGTGTCATGTGTAAAATATTACAGATTTTTCTTATTACATATTTTTGTGTATGGTAAGAGAATACACGAAGTGTACATTATTTGTACATATCATTACAAACATACAAAATCAACATCCATGCGTTTAAGGATAAAATATCTACTTCGTTACATAAATAATGCCCGCACTCTCGAAGTACTACGTGTCGGTAAGCGTTATAATTTGGTCAACACGAAATGCAAAATAATGCGCTCTTGCTTGTCAACAGAACGACTTACCATTCTTATCGTGAATTGTGTTCATTTTTTTGAACGGTTTTCAGAACGCACTTGTACTGGCTTTCTGAACTTTCTTGGGTTTAGAAGGAAGCACAGCCTTAGTTAGCTAGCAGCATTTTCCGTTGAATTGGAAGGTTTTATTGCGCAAGTTTTTTATATTGTCGGCTCCATAGTTACAACCTCATCTGTGTCGTTCCAACCTAGAACGTGGTGAGTATCAAAAACATATATAGAAAGTAACCAAAAATAAAACAAATAACATAAATGATGGTAACGTAATCAAACTCAGCCTGTGAATGGAATTTGTATAGATATTAATAAAATAATCTCAGTCAAATAAGGGTTGCGCGAACGCTAACCCCATTACCAAAAATTATGCACCCCAATGACCCGCAGTGTGCGGATATCGCGAACGTCAGCCCACCAAAGTGCAATGGTTGGCCTCAGTACGGAGAAACGCCCGTATTGATCAGCGAAACCTCAGTGCCCGGTAAATATATGAACTTCAGATTGTTAGTTAAATTATGTTTTTAACTTTTGCTATAATATACTGATTGAAATCATAGTGGTAAGTAATCATTGTTAAAAGTACAGAAATATACGTCTTTAGTCTTCTTCACAGAATCGAAGTAAATTAATTAATTGACCATCGCAATGGCCTAGTGTGCTAATCCCTAGCTAGTTTCGTTCCTGTGTGTTATACGACAGTTGTGTTCCCGAATTTGCACTGCCACCGATCCACTTCGGATTGATTGAATCCCTTCTCTACCGTACCCAAAGCTAATAAGTGGAGATGTCGATAAAATCGGACTTAGATGTCTGTGCCGTTACAGTTTACGTCCTGGTCATCTGAACCTTCCCTATCCGCGTATAAAGTACCTTCTCTATCACGACTCAATTTAGATCACTTCTGGCTGAAATGGGATTCAGTCTACTGCGATGTTCGAAGAAACCACTTGTGTGTTGAAACTCCTGATAGCTACAATAACAACAAAGTTAATGCGCTGCAAATTTCAGTACCTCGCTAGAGTTCATGTATTCTGAGATATTAATTTTCACAGTTTTGCGACCAAATATGAACATGATATTATTTTTACACTAATGAATTTTTCGTAGTTTAGTGCTGTTCCGACGCCAACTGATATACATTCGTGTGATATATAATTATTTTGTGAGAATCGTGTTACAGAGGAGACGGGAGCCCTTCAAGAGAATTTAATGGGCATTAACTATTAATCTATCTTCCCGTTGTAGCCCTGCGTAACCTCCCGATGTATAGGCGTTCTAAAACTGCGTTTCAAAGATCGAACAGGGTTTCTGGCTAAAAGTAGAAGTTGCTAAAAGTCGTACCATGAAAGAATGTTATGAAGGAATACAACAAGCATTTGGAGCCAATGGTTTATAGTATAGTACGATAATAAGCTGGGTGGTAGCCTTAAAAAAAGCGGAGAAATGTGGCATATGTTACTGGACGTGGACATCCCCGGATAAATGAAACTGAAGGGCTCCCTTTGTCTGCATTTTTGGAGAATGACTAGCGGTTGGCAATTCGTAAAATCGCCCGCGAGAGTAACCGCTGTCTTTCGACAGTGCTGCATGTTTTGCAAAAAAAGACGAGACAACATGCCAAAAGTCGTATCAGGTTGTGTGCCTCGATGTTAAGAAATGGTAACGTTACGAGGCAGCTCGACTCCGTTTGGAAAGCATGAGTATCAACTGGACTCATTTCTAAAGCGTATCCTTAGGTTAAATGAATAGTGGGAGCGGTGCTATGAACCTTAACTCAAACCCCAGTCTAATGAAAGAAAGCATTACGGTTCGCTGCCCAGAGCAAATGTTCCACAGAACCTAAACAAAAGTTACTGTAGTGATCATCGCCGTCTGTAACTGGGATGGCGTCGTACTAACGTATGCAGTACCTTTAGAACACAAGGTAAATTCAGCGTATTACGCGAATTTTCAGAACAAAACCTGCGTCCAGCTCTCCGGAAGAAAATGGGTCATTTGCTGGAGCACACTATGATATTGGTGCAAGACAATGCTGTCTGCAATGTTGCTGGCGTTGTTACCAACATGATCTATCAATGGTATTGGAAACTGTTGCACAATCTTCCTTATATGTCTGGTTTAAATCCTTGGAACATGGATTTGTTTTCGAAGATGAAAGCACGGTTTTGAATATTCCTTTCAAGAACACCAACATTTTAACAGACGTAGAGCGGTCCATGGCGAAAAACAACATGCCTCACCTTGTTGACGGCATGCAGAGACTTTGATATAGATGGTATTGAAATCTGCATAATGCAGGAGACTATATCAAAGGGATATATCCGACAAGAGCCAGATATTACTTTATATTCCAATGTAAAAATTACGTCCTCACTAATAAATTTTCAACCTTCATACTCTATTTCCTTGCAAAGACCATCTGTGTCGCCATTCCTGCTGCAGTAATACCAAGCAATTTCTTAAAAGGAAAATACCCAGGTACACAAAGAACGACGCTCCCGAACCAACCTCTGTAACGTGGACACCAATCCATGGCCAACATGATTGCTCGACCACTTATTAATTAAACACGTCTTGGACATGATGAGACGCCACCTACGACTACCCAGGAATAATAAATAAATCCATCGCTCTTTCCACATTAAGCAACGCATAGCAACCGAAAAAAATGGAGACGTCTCAGTAGCTGAGCCCCTCTTACGGATTTATGATGTCAGATGCTGACTGAAAAAGAAAACCACACATAGTACCGTGAATTGTTGGCCACTGTGGTGGAAGGCTAACGCAATCGGCTAGATATCGAGAGATTCGGGATTCGATTCCCCGACGGCGGCCGAATAACAATTTTCGGTTGCGGTGCGTTGCTTAACGTGGAAAGAGCGATGGATTTGTTCACTCAACTGACGCCATGTATTTAGATGACTTTTACCCCAGAATTTCGTCTAACTGGCCCACAATTTGGACACTGTCTAACATTCGTAACTCAGGACAGCTACCGAAAACTGTATACATCTGTAACACTCCAGGTAACCACCTGTAACAAAACCAGAGGGGGAGCTGCAAGGTGCTGATTTGTTCTACGTGTGTAGCCATTTTAACTGAATAAATGTCGCAACTGCACTACAACTGCAACCATTTCCTTTCATGTACATTGGACGTACCAATTTTCATTTCCATTGCATGATTCTTTGTGGGTGCTTCTTTTATCAAAGAATTTATTTTACATCCTAACGTGACTACTTTTCAACCACCTACAAGAACTTGACGCATAATTTAGGTAGGTAGAAAGCAGAGTTGGAATATGTGGTATGATTGAGAGCAAGTAAAAGAAGTCTCCTACCAAACAAATAGTGCTTATTTAGCTCAATTATTGTACTTCTTCACATATACATAGAATTGAAAAATATTCAGTGGCTGTATGGATCATTAAAATTTGTGATTACCAATAAATATTTTCATACATTTGCATAGGCTGAGTTTTACGGCAAGCTTCTGCTCACATTCTAGAAAATCGGCCATACGTCATTTCCCCTCTCATATCAGTTGTACAGATATTATGACAGCCATAAATACCAAGATCTCGCTTTGTATATTCCATTCGCTACTCCGTGACAGAAGTCATTATGGGAAAGGCCCAGTCCTCCTGACAGAGAAACAAAACAATAGGCAGAAATAAGTGTCTCAAATATCTTTACTCTCCATTCTTAAGTTTGTCGACATTGGTGTAGCACTTTTTCCTGGTAATGAGATACCAGCAAAAGTGCGTCCTCACTATATGATTTGTGCCAATCTTTTTATATATTACCTTTCCGAAAAGCAAAACTCAGGGAAATCCAACGCTTTCCGATGTGCAATTTCAATCGTTCCACCTGCGTTCAGCCGACTTTATAGATAGCGAAAATAATCCTTAGAGCTGTTTTCAGTTACTTTGCAAACCTCTAGTTAATTAAGTCTAAACTCTTACATATAAAGCTATAATTCCACTTGAATCGGAAGGTAACAAGTCAAATTGTAACTCAATATATTAGGTCATGTGGATAGTGAAAGCGTCATACGAGGTGGGACCAAAAAAGTATTCTGACTGGTAGCTTAAGTTCCGAATATCGCGAAACATTAGAAAGCTGACTGGCACAATTTGAAAATGGAACTTACTCCACTTTTTTCGTGCGTTAGGTCTAACTACTTCCTCCGGTTTTTTACAATAGTGCCTTGTTTTTACGTGCGTGAAACTGTTGGTAGCAATCGTCATACCAAACGAAATTTATCAACAAATGTTCATTAGATTTTTGTCAAAAACTTGGCGAAACTTCCAAAGACACATACTTAAAAAGTTCATCTCAAACCTTCCGTTTTCGTAAAAAAAAAATATTTAATATATTCAGAGCAGCTAAGCTACGATATTTATTTGGATTAGGATATTTATTTGGATTATATTGTTCTCAGTTTATTCTTTGAAATAATTGTTATAATATAAAAAGAGTCAACGTAAAGCCCTAAATAATCTTTATCGCATAATGTTTTAAATAAAAGTGATACACGCATGTATCATATTTCAATGTAATCTCCTGCGCTTTCAAAATACATAGAAAAAAATAATTTCGGTTGCGTGTGCAGCCACTCATCGAACCTGAAAGTCTTCATTCTATCTTTTAGTGGTCCAAACATGCGGTAATCACTTGGGGAAAGCTCTGGTGAGTACTGCAAATTTGAAAGACATTCGAATTTTAGATCTTGTACGGTTGCAACCGCTGCGCGGTTAGTATGGGGCAGGAGCGTTGTAATGTTGCAAAAAGGCACCATTACAGAGAAGTTACCGTCTTTTGGATTTGATGACAGGTCGAAGATGATTCCTGATGTGATATGCATACATGTCACTGATTACATTGTACTCCCTATGCACGGTGTACTCCGAAATTGTGCCTCATTCATCCCAAATGGGAGTCAACTTAACCTTCACTGCAATTCGCTGCGTGCCGAACAGTAGGATTTTACAAGGTTCCTCAGCTGAATTGCTAATCTTACATGCAAATGTTGTAAAACTAGGATGCTCAAAAGGCTGCTCTGCTTAGATGCCACCTTGACTGATATCGTTACAACAGTAACGTTCTCACAAAGTTCTTCTGCTTAGATGAAGGTTGGGTGGGATTTTTCAGACCTGGACAACAGCATCCGTCATAGTACTGGGGAGAACTCAATATTTCTGCGGTATCCCTGCCCGGGCTGTCTTGCAGGGATGTGAAATCTTACTGGTCGTTGGCATCGATTTTCACAACCCGGTTTTTTGGAAGGATGTTAAATTCATGTGTTTAAAAAATTCAGGCAGAGTACCTTCATAATTTTTGTGAACAAGCTTAGGTGATAGCTTCTATTTATTATTGTTCAGAAAATCAATTTAATTGCATTTCACGAAGAAGTAATATGAAAACGGAAATGGGGGTCCTGCAAAGAAATCATCCTTTAAAATATATATTGATATTATTGAAGTTGGGCTTTCCATCTTAAGAATAAATGAATGTCAATCATTTGTTATGAAAATCTCATATAAGTATTATTATAAAAATATTTTTAAGGAAAATTGCATGGCCTTGGCTTTGCATTTCGGCATTTGTGTTACTGCAATACACAAGTTTTCATTAAAGCGAAGTAACTACCTAATAGAAATACAGACGATTTAAGGTCGTTTTTTACAGAGTATTTATACCACATGTGAATGTAAGCAATTGTCAAAACCTTATATAAATACATTATTTTCCGATTTATAAAGTGAAAGATATATGTAATTAATGACCTTTTGTTTCAAACTACATTCCTAATTGGGTAGAAAAGTGAACTTTAGCGTCCCAAAATTACTTGTAATGCCGTCCAGTTCTGACTTTGTGTTTTGTAATGCAACTTATGGTACAAAGTTTAGTTCGATTATTTACATAGCATCTTTCGAAATCTGCATTTTAAAATAGAAATCCCTGTGCTTCACAATAATTGATTTGCAAAAAGTATGATTACCTCTTTTTATACGAACAACAATCTTCGTTAATGCAGACCTATTTGTATTACAAAATATGTATTGAAAACGTCACGTAAAAATTTGCTTTCGAAAGTAATTTGTATTTTTGTTATCAGCATTCAGAATATGACTAACTATCCAGAAATATGAACAAAAATAGATTACAGTGAATGGTTTGTGGGTATCGGTGTTTCCTTTTAAACAACGGTGATATCTCTTCTACAGGTGTTCTAAAGCGCACTGGAAATCCTGAACCTGAACCTCTTTCAGTTTGATGATCACACGTCGTTGGATGTCTTCAGTGTCGATGAAGTGCTCCCGTTTCAAGGCACACCTCACTTTGGAGAGAGCAAATGTCATCGGAAGCCAAATCTGACATGGTGTTCGATCACACTGATCGACTTCGGAACCAAAAACGCACTTTACGCACTGCCTGTGGAGCTTTTCAGCGAGTAGCATGTGATGGAAACGCTACTTACTCGCAGAAACAGCGAGTAAGTAGCGTTTGCTATTCGCCTGTTCAAGTGCTCAACGATTAGCCAATTGGTTATTCTCCAGTAATCAGCAAATACTTCGCTAGCCTTCACAACATATTTATTTGCCCGTGCAGAAACTGGACGTCCGTTCCGTGCGTGGTTCATCCTCCAGGGACTGCCCCCATTTTTAAAAACACTACACCAGCAGAACACCTTTGCTCGGTTTGGACAGTCATCGTCGAAAACTTCTTTTAGGTCTTGATACACTTCAGTGGCAGTTTTCCATAACTTAACGTAAACTTCTGTCACAGTTTTTTGCTACATTACGCAAATTCTGGCACGTTCCTCTCACACTGTCTTACGTTACCCGACTTCAAAGGTTCCTCCTGCCATTATAGCATGATCTACCGTCACAACTATAAACATGTTTGTCATTTTTATTTAATAGACTGTACCATAAAATATCAGTCCCGTTACCTAACGGACACACTATGCATGATTGTCGAAAAACTAAAATTCATTTCGATACGCCGCATGTTATTACACTACTTTCACTAATGCATGCTGAAAAAGAATTGGATAACTTAATTTCGTTATGCAAAGAAAAGAAATTGTCTTTTTACGAAGCATTGGGCATCTGTGCATCCTTTCCACGAACCACACTTCCAAATACGCTAGACAGGTTACGTAACCTAATACTATCGCCGATATTTAAGAAATGGCTGAACAAATACTCAAAGAATCCTGTTTAAGTATTTTGAAAAATGAAATCTGTGCCGCTATACTGGATTTATGTGAAGAATATACAGTTACTAACAAAACTCTTTGAGAGGAAATGGACATGGCTATTCTTTTTTGTCTGTGTGAGAATGTTTATTTTTCTCTCTCATTAGTCAGACATATTTATTTCCATTGTGCAACAACTCAGTTTATCTTCTCTATGAAACTGCAACAATTTCAATAACAACTGACAAAAGTAGAATTCGCATTATCTGTTACTGGTACCAAAAACAACTGGATTTTTCATTCTTCAAAAAAACTGGTTTCTCAAATTCAGCACTTCCAGTCTTTAGAAATCATATCCCGTAATTTTTGATAAACGTTTTTCCTTTAATGTCTCCGTTTCTTCAACATGTTTCAGTATTATCGGCAAACAAAAATTTTAAGATTAGCTAGTCTGAAAAGGAATGCCAGATTTCTTTCGTAATTGTGGCACCGTATTAGCTGTACTTGTTCAAGCAACATCCAAAGAAAGTCAGAGGTATACCTTTCTGAAAGAGTGGAAATTGAAGCTCAGCTCATGGAATGAATTGTAAATGAAAAAGTAACGTGACGCTCTGTTTAATCGGGAAATAAGAGAAATCAGCTTGGGATGTTGGCTTTCTTCTTCTTTTTTTTTTTTTTTTGATTGGAGGTTTAACGACCACCGTTAGCAACTCAATGGGCTATAAGCAGTCGCCCGTCCCTAATTTAGGGTCACTGGTTCCATGGAAGGGAGAGAGCAAGTGCCGTAAGACAAACACAACATCCATGCCTCACCGGGATTCGAACCCGGACCCCTTACGGACGAATGATCAGAGGCCAGCGCCTTAGACCACTGCGCCACCGGGGCGGCTGGCTTTCTTCGTACACGAATCCCAGAATTTAATCCAGTATCAAATCAAAAGCTTCCTTTAAATCTAAAAGAAACCCACATTTCCTAGTGATGACTAGCTACATCTAAGATTGAGGTATAACGAAAATGCTGTTGTATACAGTATATCAGTCTATAAAGATATCACAAAGCAAAGGTGTTTCCGACAGACTTTTCTTAATTTGATTTAAATATTTTCAAAATCAGTCATGTACTGTAATATTGAAGAAGGGAATAACAAAAAAGTTAACTCCGCATGACTGTTAGAAACCAACCTACATGAAAAATTTACTTTTTTTAAACACGTGGTACAAGAAAAAGCATTGCAAAAGCTATATATAACCTATTTCCACACAACGAGCATTTGATATTTGAATGGCTTGATGGTCCACACGTTCTTCATGAAGTTCTAATTGTATTAACTTTCCACAAGGAAAGCTTTTCACATTGATATGGAATATCGTATTAATAGGACATCTTCTTCAAAAATTACATGAATTTCAGTGTAAACTTGTTTTGTAAGACATCATATATGTTTTTACCATTTATGTAATATTTTTCATTCAAAACTGTATCATTGCAATTGTAAGGCTTTACTGTGTTTTGGCAGTTCTGTGTAGATAATTCGTGTTTCATACTGTCATATTCTTTCCATTATTCCATGTAAACCATCGCAAAGCTGATTGCATTTTTAGCACGTCTTTTGCAAAAAAAGATCGTGCTTATGCCATTCGTTTGTCTGTCCGTCTGTATGTACCCACGGTATCTCTACAACTATTTATCCGATTTGAAAAATTCTTCTTGCATTCGAAAGCTTGGAATATGCGAATGCTGATCCTTGATTTCGTTTTTTTTTACGATGCACAATTTCACCGCTAGAGGGCGTAAATGCACATGATGTCGAATTCAAAAATGCGTTTTATTCCACATATTTGCTTCAAAACATCCGATTGAAAAAAATATTTTATCTTTCGATTCCATTTAAGTCGAAGGGTATTTTGGATATAGTTTCTTTTTCAAATTACCCATCGATTTTCCGCTAGGGGCGTATAAGTAAATTGCATTTTTTCCGATAACTCTTCTTCTAAAACTCCGATTTCAATTTTTTTTTCAGCGGATACATCTCCTGATGCACAATCTTTTGCATATAATTCCGAGTTTTTGGTAAAGAATACTTTGAGCACCAGGGGGCGTAAGTGTTAAATTTCGCTTCTGATGTATTTGCCATAAAATCTGAGCTTCTAAAATATCGATTCAAAAAATTCTTTCGTGGACTGATGCCACTCACATCGATAAACCCTTTTGGAATATTTTCTTCCTAAAATACTCCACAGGAGTCAACTTTGAAAAATTCCTTCTTTGTTGGATAGTGTTTTCCGTGTGACGAGTTTTTCATATAATTTCAAAATTTTCAAGTAATTCATAGACTTTCATTTAGGGGGGCGTAAAGGTAAATTGCGTTTCCCCTATATCTCTGCTAAATCTCCCATCTAAAAAAATCTTTCTGCACCGGATGCAGCTCCTGATGGGAAATTGTTTGCATAAAATTTCTAATTTTTGTAAAAAAAGATTTGCCCACCAGGGGGCATTAACCTTAATTTCCGCTTCTTCTGCATTTGCAGCAAAATATGAGATTCTAAATTCTCGATTGAAAATAACATCGTTTGTAGACCGATACTACTCATGCCGGCAAACTATTTAGAAACATTTTCTTCGTATAATAGTGCACGGTTTCTACGCCATAGTCGCAGATGTATATCTTATTTTTGTCAATATCTGGACTTCTAGGAGTCCGATTTGATACTTCTTTGTTGGATAGTGTTTTCCGTGTGACATGTTTTTCATATAATTTCACAATTTTGAAGTAATTCATAGACTTTCCGCTAGGGGAGGTTAAGGTAAATTGCGTTTTACCCTATATCTCAGCTTCTAAATCTCCGATCTGAAAAATTTTGTCTGCACGGGATACAGCTCCAGATGGGAAATAGTTTGCACATAATTTCTAATTTTTGTAAAAAAAATGGTTTGGCCACCAGGGGGCGTTAAACTTAATTTCCGCTTCTGATGTATTTGCAGCAAAATATACGCTTCTAAATTCTCGATTGAAAATAACGACGTTTGTAGACCGATACTCCTCATGCCGAGAAACCTTTTAGAAACATTTTCTTCTTAAAATAGTGCACGGTTTCTACGCCAGGGGCGTAGATGTATATCTTCTTTTTGTCAATATCTGTACTTCTAAAAGTCCGATTTGAAAAAATTCCTTCTTTGTTTGATAGTGTTTCCGATGCGAAAGGTTTTTCCTATAAATTGAAAATTTTCAAGTAAATCATAGACTTTCTGCTAGGGCGCAAAATGGTAAATTGCGTTTTCTGCTCCTAAAACTGCGATTTGAAAATTCTTCCCATATCGCATACAAGACCTGACGGAAAATATTTTTCACGTAATTTTTAATGTTTGGTAAAGAATGGTTCAGCCACCAGGGGTCATAAGTGCTAATTTCTACTTCTGATGTATTTGTAGCAAAATCTATGCTCCTAAAAACTCGACTAAAAGATTTTTTCTTGGACCGATACCGCTCATATGGATAAACCTTTTGGTAATACTTTCTTCCTCAAATAATGCATGGTTTGCCCACCAACGGACGTAAAGTCACATCTCATTTTTGGCGATATCTGTGTTTCTAAGAGGTCGTAAGATCACGATTCCGTTTACAGCAATATCTGAGGGATTAAAGACTCGATTGAAAAACTTCTTTCTTCCGTCAGATACTATTGTTTTCCATACCGGTTCCACTGACTTTGAATAGCTTCGATAAATTTAATTTGCATCAGAACGGATTCAAAAGACGTGCTTATTACACCCGAAAATTCGGTGTCATCTTTGTTGTTATTTAATATTCTTGAAATTCTTTCTACGAAACATTGAGTTACTCCAAAAGAAAAAGCATTTCTCGTGAAAGGAAGGAACAATTTGTTCCGTTTAATAATAAAGACAGATACTAAATTGTCTATGTGCTTTAACTTTTTTTTCTACGGTGAAACAGCATTTTGAAAGTTTCAATGATATATACTGTATTGGAAGATATATTCATTGCTCAGTTTTCATCTACTATATTGGAGGAATTTATGTTGATTCTTTAAGCTGTGGAAAAGCTTCAAACAAGGCACGAAAAATGGGGTTGTATGGTTTGCCATCGTTTTTATAACTGCGACAAAAAAAGGAAAAACGTAAATTGCAAAGTTATTTCTTCTCCAGTCATTTTGAAAACTAAAGTTCTGCTGGTTGAAAGTTCGGCAATCCAAAATTTGCATACGCGCAACACGTTTTACTGTATTCCGCACTTATGCTCATTTCCACATTTTCTTCCCTTCCATTTTATGGTTGCTACCGTCGCTATTGTCATCCATCCTTAGCAATTGTCCGGCAGTGTACTTTTAAAATTACTACTTCAAATTTAATTCACTGACAATTTAAAAACGTGCTGAGCAGTTTATTCATTGAAAAATAAATTTTATTCCTGTACAATAATATTTGATTTTTCTGGCTTTCCAACCGTAGGTTAAAGAAGCGTATATGCTCCAGCTTCCGCCCGTCTGTCTGTCGGCACGATAACTCACGTAAATATGGTTTGATTTCGACGAAATGTTAGTATGTGCAAGGGGACCAACAGGGGACGAACCCTATTGAAAATGGGTGAAGCGGGTCTAAAGGTCCCGCCGTAAGAGCGGGATCCATTAAATTGGCCTTATGCGTCATAACTTGCGTAAATATTGTTCGATTTCAATGAAATTGTAGTATGTGGTAGAGGACCACCTTGGGACGAACCCTGTTGAAAATGGGTGGAGTCAAAGACCTGGACATAGGAACGTGATGCATCCATTTCTCTTATGCGTCATAAGGTGCGTAAAAATGTTTCGATTTCCATGAAATTTTAGTATGCGTTAGGGGATCACCTGGAGAGCAACCCTATTGAAAATGGGACAAATGGAGTCAAAGGTCAGGTCATAGGATCGGGATCCATTCCGTCGCCCTTATCCCACACTATTAACGTGGACGTCAAGTAATTTTGTTTCCTATATTTCCAATGGAAAAACTTTTGTACACATTTCCTTCACAATTAGTGTGTTCCCAAAGATGGAAATTTGAACATCGATTAAAATAACTTCATACTATAACTTGGAATACTTAACATTTTCTAAAACATAAGCATAGTTATATTAAAAAACAATAGCGTTTCCTTTGGTGGTGTTGAAACCAGAAAAAAAGTTGTCGCGACCTGTACTTTGATGACATCATTGGACCAATAAATGTTGGATTGCTTAATTACGGCTATGGTTTAGAAAATATTATTACGGGTATGGTTTAGAAAATATTAAGTATTCCAAGTTATGACATGAAGCTATTTTAATCGATGTTCAAATTTTCAGTCTTGGGAAAGCATTAATTGTGAAGAAAATGTGTACAGAAGTTTTTCCATTGGAATTATAGGAAGCAAAATTACTTGACGTCCCCCTTAAAGTAGCAATTCTCTTATATATGTATGTACATTTTATTTTGAAAACGATTCTAAGAATTTTGATGAAAGTCGTTAACCTACCGTTTTCTGGTACTAGAAATAGATTTAGCTTGATCTCGACTTTAAGAGAACTCGTTTAGTGGGTTAAATAACCACCCCGAATTATACCGTTTTTAGTGTCATGGCGTCGTTCCATTAATGCTTCCAATGCTTAGAAATCTTATGACGTCACGATCTCTCGTTTGAGAATGTTGGCTCGCGGTCACGCCATCTGTCTCATTACGGCACGCGTTGTGTTTAAATCCTATTAAAGTTTTATGACGTCATAATCCTGCTAGCAAATGGTCGCGATTTCCATCTGCATCATTACGTCACGCGTTGTGTGCGTATGCCCGTCCTCACGATAACTCGCGTAAAAATCGTTCGATTTCGATGAAATTTTAGTATCTGGTAGGGTATCATCTGGGAAGGAACCTTATTTAAAGTGAACGAAATGGAGTGAAAGGTCAGTACATAGGAGTGGGATTCCCTCCACTGCTGTTATGCGTCATAGCTACCGTAAAAAAGGTTCGATTTCGATTAAATTTTAGTATGTGGTAGGGCCACAAATCGTATTGAAAATGGGCGAAATGGGGTCAAAGGTTAGGACATATGAGTGGAATCACTTCCATCGCCATTATGCGTCATAACGTACGTAAAAATGCTTCGATTTAGATGACATTTTAGTATGTTGTAGGGGCCTGCCTGGGAACGAATTCTATTGAAAATAGGCGAAATTGGGTCAAAGGTTAAGACACAGGAGCGGGATCTAATCCATAGCCCTTATTCATCATAACTTACGTAAAAATGCTTCGATTGCGATAAAGCTTTATCATGTTATTTCGGAGGTATACCGAACCGGTTCTGTTGAATATCATCGATATGTGATCAAGGGTCTGGGCACAGGACCGAGATTTATTTCACAGCCATTATTCTCATAACTTGAGTGATAACTTGAGTAATGATTTCTGGTATGTTGGAAAGCGTATTGTAATCAATGCATTGCATGATTTTACAAACTTGTTGATTTTAATTTCGGGAAAATAAACTGTTATTGTTGTGAGCACAATAAAATTTAAAACAAACCTCTTTGCTTGTGAAGTTTTGCGACTATTTCCAGCTCGATCATCCTTTCTTCGTCGGTGGAGCATTTCTAGAAATTTAACCTCCAACCGTTTGTTCTGAAAGTTTCGCGATTTACAGAATGCGTCAGCAAGTCGGCGGGCTCTGTCAGGCTTGGCCATACTGAAGCTCTGTGAGATTTAATGTTCAACCGGAAATATGTTGCCTGTCCTACTTGCATCACAAGTAATATAAAGGGCAAATAAAGAGATAATCCGGCATTGTAATTATATAGCGGTTTAAACTGGGATCCCAATGGATAAAAAATAAGTTCAATGCTCATTGTGAGTAAGTATATTTGCCGCCCACTTATTGCAGTTTCCTAAGAGCTGGCTTCCATCCATTCTTCCGAGACGTGTGCGGGTTCGAATCCTGGTGAGGGATGGATGTTCTGTTCGTCTTACTCATGTGGCTCATTTCCTTCACTTTGACCAGTGGCCCTAAATTTAGGACGAGCGACTGGCTATATGTAGTGGAGTTGCTATTTGTGGTAGTTAAATCATACACTATATACATTGGATGTATCAACAAAAATTAAAACAGGCTTGTTTTTATATCTTCACCGATTTCTCTTCTGCATACTTTCAAATAGAAAAATACTCAAAATGAAGTAATGGCTTTCGTCATCGCAGTTGTACCCTCGTATGTGGCACTTGCATAAAATAAAAAAAAATACAATCGTCGCAGAAAACACGTTTTACGCAAAAATCACAGCATTTGTTTAATTTACTCAAAGTGTTTTGATGATCTCGATATAAATAATATTCCAGGTAAATCTTGTAAATATTCCAAGATATTGTTTCAAACTGCATTCTGGGAGTAAACAATGTTATTTCAAAACATTTTGAATTCTGTATGATTATAATTTAAATCGGTTTTCAGCATAAATATGCATTACAGAATGACCGCAAAGCGTTGTTCGTTCTGTCCACAATGGTTTTTCAAATCGTACGGAGAGTTGCGAAGATGTGATATAGACATACAAAAGGATTCAGATAATGAAACTAACTTCTTTCACTTCGAAAAGAAGTGCTAATATAAGGGACAAACAGGCCATTTTGTGCAGAATACGTAAACGTGAAAAACATTCAATTACCGTCCGCAGGCGTTCCGGCGTAAGATGTCAATACGGGATATGGCCACCATGGAGGGCGATGCAAGATTCCACACGTCGTGTCATGCTTTGAACAACATTATCAAGCAGCTGTTGGGGTAATTTATCCCATTCCTCTGTCAGTGCACGGATGAGGGTGTCCTTGTTTATTGGAGTGCATTGGCGACCAGCAAGACTCCTCCCCAAAGCATCCCACGCATTTTCAATGGGATTCAGAACTGGAGAACGTGCTGGCCATACGAGGAGTTGAATATCCTCGCTCTCAAGACACTACTGGACAGCGACTGTTCGATGACATGTTGCGTTGTCGTCCATGAAAATGAATCGATCACCGACAGCACCACGGAACATGCAAACATGAGGTAGCAGATTATCATTAAGTTATCGTTGGCCAGTCATAGTCCCAGGTGGAAGCACATAGAGGGACGTACGACCATTGATCATGATGCCAGCCCATACCATGACACTACATAACGGATATCGTTCCCTTTCCTGTATATTTGCTTGACAATATGCAGTACCACTCTCACGCCAGATCAGTTGGCGTCAACAATCAGACGATAGACTGTATCTACTCTCATCTGAGAAGAGGACAGCAGACCAGTCGTTATCAGTCTAATTGCGATGTTGATGGTAACCTTGCAAACGGGCGGTAAGGTGACGTCTGGACAATGGGATGCGCACAACAGGACGGCGGGCGTATAGTCCTACTTCATGCAAACGTCTGGCGAAAGTTTTTTCGGGAGATCCGCTTGCCAGTAGCACCCATAAACTGATTTGCTACCTCACTAGCTGTGCTGCGCCGGTGTCTTTTAGTTGATAGCATTATGTACCGATCTTCTGCAGGTGTCGTACTGTGAACACGACCTCCCCCTTGACGTTTGCTACACTATCCATTTGTTTGAAATGATTTCCAAAGCCTTGAAACAACACTGTGGCTGACGTCAAACTCCCTGGTAACATCTGCTATCTTTCGCCCTTCTTCAATCTTGCCAATAATACGGCCACGCGTAAAATCATCTAGGTGATGTCGGGAAACATACTGATAATTGCAAGTTCGTCAATTGATTCTTTACCTTTCAATTTTGCGTTTGAATAACAACGGTCAATACGCGTCAAATCCTTTATATCTCTTATCAGCGCTATGACGTCACGAACAAGTTTGGCAATCCAAATTTTTCATACCCACAACACGTCTTACTGTATCCCGCACTTATCCTAACTTCCCGATTTTCCTGCCTTCCATTTTATAGTTGCTAGCGTTGCTATTGTCATCCGTTCTTAGCAATTGTCCGGCAGTGTATAAATGAATGAACATTGATATTCAAAGAATTTATTATTTTAAAACTGTGATGTAAGTTTGCGGTTGATTTCAGGAAACACTCTATTACACAATTTAACATGATTCGGTATCACAAACGTGGGACGAAGCAGTCAAGTTGGCTTCGAATTTTGATAAGCATTTTGATAATAATTTTAAAATATCCATCCCCAAACTTGGAAATATGGCATTGTTACAAAATTTAACTGCTACTTTTCATTCACACGTTCATAAATAATGGAAATATATTATAGCTGTTTTAGAATTTGTGTTACTGTTAATACACTGAACAACTGGAAGTGGAGTTACGTATTCGAAAAAAAAGAAATCCTCTTATTTCGTGAAACTTTCGGAACTCCGTTTTATCCGAATGGAAATGCGACAAAAGTCAGATCAAGAAGGAATCCTATGAAAATGTTTAACGTTTTACATACCTTCAACATCTCCTTTCCTTTTTTTTTTTCTCAATTTTACTCAAATTAAAAGAAATGAAAACGTAAAATTTGAATCACTAAAAGTGTATTATTAAAAATTAAAATTAAAATTACAGGGATTTTTTTCTGAGATGAGATAAACATCGTTAAACATACCGGATGCAGTCATTGAGCCTTAAATAAAAGCTTTATCTGCTATCTATATATACAAATATATTTAGAAATGAAAACGTAGAAATTGAATAAATAAAAAGTGTATTATTCAAAATTAAAATTAAAATTACAGGGATTTTTTCTGAGATGAGATAAACATCGTTAAACTTACCGGATGCAGTCATTGAGCCTTAAATAAAAGCATCATATATTCGGTTTTACGGAGAAACTCACTGTCTAGTAAGGCAATTAGTTCTCTTGCGGGCTGACGTTCCCACCATGTGATCATTAGCTGCGTAAAGAAAACAGGTGCGTTACATTCACCAGTACCCATCTTGAGATTAACATTCTGAGATAAGATACACATCGTTAAACAAACCGGATGCAGTCATTGAGCCTTTAATAAAAGCATGATATATTCGGTTTTACGGAAACTCACTGTCTAGTAAGACTATTAGTTCTCTTGCGGGCCGACGTTCCCACCATGTGATCATTAGCTGCGTAAAGAAAACAGATGCGCTGCATTCACCAGTACCCATCTTGAGATTAACTTTCTGAGATAAGATACACATCGTTAAACAAACCGGATGCAGTCATTGAGCCTTAAATAAAAGCATCATATATTCGGTTTTACAGAAACTCACTGTCTAGTAAGACAATTAGTTTTCTTGCGGGTCGACATTCCCACCATGTGATCATTAGCTGCGTAAAGAAAACAGGTGCGTTACATTCACCAGTACCCATCCTGAGATTAACTTTCTGAGATAAGATACACATCGTTAAACAAACCGGATGCAGTCATTGAGCCTTTAATAAAAGCATCATATATTCGGTTTTACGGAAACTAACTGTCTAGTAAGACTATTAGTTCTCTTGCGGGCCGACGTTCCAACATGTGATCATTAGCTGCGTAAAGAAAACGGGTGCGTTACATTCACCAATACCCATCTTGAGATTAACTTTCTGAGATGAGATAAACATCGTTAAACATACCGAATGTAGTCATTGAGCCTTAAATAAAAGCATCATATATTCGGTTTTACGGAAATTCACTGTCTAGTAAGACTATCAGTTCTCTTGCGGGCCGACGTTCCTACCATGTGATCATTAGCTGCGTAAAGAAAACAGATGCGTTACATTCACCAGTACCCATCTTGAGATTAACTGTCACGTTTATAATTACACAAGTGAAGAACGACGAAATGGCATTCAAACATATATGTTACATATATTTAAACATGTTGTAGTGTTTCCTTTCTTTCGAAATATGGCGGCATATTTCCTGCAAATTCATTTTTTTCTTGCCAGTGGTGCTATCGTGTTGATTTAGTCTTTACAATTCAATATCTTTATGTAATAATAATTTTAACACCAAAGATTAAGAAAACGTTTTCTTCCTACAATTACCGCACTTTTTCTACTTGAATTAATCTCGCCAAATTAAATGCTAATGTAATACCTTGACATATCATTCGACTAAAAACCACGGAAAAACCGGGCTGTAAATCAAAAACGTTTTACGAGACGTTTTCGTATTTGCAGTAGATTTTATTGCACAGTAATAGCGGGTAGTAAGTTTCGAAAAGGTATTTCAGTTATTTAAAATCGAACTTATAAAATCAATTTGGTTTTAAACCCCACAGAAGCTCACACGTACTGGTTCTCACACAAGGGCATGTGCGTAAATTTTGATGGATCTGTTTTCCTTCGCGTTAATGTAATAAAAAAATTTAAGTCATGCATACGTGGAGTTTGAAACACTGAAATGCATGAGTTAACATCAGACAGTAAATTATTTTTTCATAAACTATCCTTCGTTTTTACTGCATTTATGCGGATAACGGATCACCTCATCATTGTTTAAATTCCTTCTATATGTGATACCCAAAGAATCTTCAAGCGACATACCAAAGCACAAACGGTTACAGTAATATATTTATAAAAATAATTATATATCAAAAATTTATATTAATTTTTCAATTCTCTGTGCTGTAAATATCGACTTTGTTAAAGGTGCGAAATGCACCGAATTTAAGAACAATCACACCATCTAATTGCCTGATAGGTAGGTGTACGAAGTGTTTTCTCCAAAAATTACTGTCCTCTTGAGTGAGTTTCAAACAGGAAAACCAATTTCTGCGTTTAATACCGCTAACTGAAACCCATTCGACTTGTGCATTTTGCAGCTACTCAAATCAAACACAACAGCATACTTAAGCTTTTTCATGTAAATGTTCCATTCTGTATTAAAAAAAAACTGTTATTAAATTTTGGCTATACTTCTGACGCTGGCCCGTTTTTTGCGATATCCTGATTGCCGATCGTCCGATAGGTGGCTGCACCTTAGAGATCACTCTTACTTGTATATATACTTTTGTAAGGTGCGTCTCATAAATATATAGACAGTCGACTTTGCGCCGTGAACGCCATGAAAGTATAGGTAGGAACCTGAAGTGGTAGCTAATGTGACATAGCCCTACAACAAAAGTTTCAATCCGTCGAGATGACCGGATTGTGTGAAAAGAACTCCACAAAGTGAAATAGTTTAATTTTAGGTGAATCATAAATATAAAGACAAGTATGTAATGTAGCCACATGAAAATGAGATGTACAAATTAGGATGTTGTACGCACGCGCATATGTCGTAATTCGGTCCAGTCTACAAAAGACAGCGGACCTGCCGTTAGACATTAATTTGCCGAAATGCCACGCAACAGTCTACTTTCCTGTAAGGAGTTCCAGAAGATTTGGAGGCCGAAAAAATGGATTGCCTGTAGCGAAAATTGGTAAAGCCATGGGAAGCAGTAGGGCAGTCATTTATAAGACTTTATCGAAAGGTGGTGCGTTAACTGCCAGAAACCGGCCTGGTAGGCCTCGAATAACAATCAAACAAAATGATCGTGCCATCATGCGTTTAGTTTCATCCCAAAGGTTATCACTACGTCAAGTTTCTCTGACTGTTGGTGTCACCATCTCAAAGGACACTGTTCAGCGACGAATCAAGGAAAGTTGCAACATCGTGCTCCATAAAATGCGCTGTCTGGCGCACCTCACACGGCGCCACAAGTAAGCTAGATTGTTATGTGCAAGCATCCACATGCACAGGACTGCAGTGGATCACAACTATTACTCCGATGAGAAAAAGTTGAACCTGGACGGCCCTGACGGTTGGACCTGCTGTTGGCATGATTTACGACGCGATCCACGCACCTTCTTCAGCAGACAGAAAGGAGGGGGATGTGTAATGGTCTGGGGAGCGTTTACATTCAATGGTACAAAGGATATCGCTTTTCTGCAAGGTATGCAAAACTCCGAAACGTATCAGGGCATACTCAGCAACCACCTTCTACCGTTTGCCGAAACTATAGTGGGTGTTGATTATCTGTTCCAGCAAGACAATGCCTGCATCCATCGATCTACATCAACGAAAAGCTTGTTTAACACTGATCGTGAGACCGTGATGGATTAGCCAGCACTCAGTCAAGATTTGATCCCTATCGAGAACCTCTGGAGCATCCTAGCTCGTGATGTGTATGCGAAAGGACGGCAGTTCTCAAGTGTGGTGTCATTGAAAGAGCAGACTGAATGAAGCTGGTAAGCTCTTCGTCCAGAACCCTGACATCACTTGGTGGACAACATGCCCAATCGGGTTATCAGTGTTATTCGGAACAACGGCTCCGCTACTCGTACCAGGGGTGCTCAAAACTAGTAAATCTTTATATTTTTGAGACAGCGTATTTCTGTTTTTTTGTTTCTGTTTTTGTACTTGGCGTTGGAATTGTTATGTTTCCGTCCAACTATTGTGCAGCTGCGTGTTCTATGCTATTTTTGCTATAAATATGAGGTGTACATTTCAGCTCGTTGTTGCTCTTTTGTTTTTCGAGAATTTGCTCTGTCTCTATATTTATGCGACGCATTACATTGCCTGTGTTTTCTAGTGGTAGCCTGGAAGTTGTTTTAACGCCTTTTTTACTCAGTGTGTTGATGTAAGGAGTGAATTGAAAGAGGTTTTTGATGAATTTTGTCGGGACGAGGATACATTCATTTCGTGATTTGAAAGGTAGGAATTGCTTCGGACGTCAAAAATATCTTCCAAGAATTACCCAATGACTTTCCGATTGGATATGTCGCATCGAAGTCAACTCTTCTTTTTTCCTGGATATCGTTTCCGACACAAAATCTCTCAGTTGCGTTACACTTGGGATGTGGTTCCACGATCCTGATATTCCTCTTAATATCGTCATGATTCAGTAAGCAACTGGCGTCAAATGAAATATAAGCTAACAGAGATAAATCAAAACATTTATTTGGCAGGCCACAATATAAAATATTAATTATGACGGAATTGTATTTCTATAGAAACAGGCTTTTATGTGCTCAGTCGCATGATCGCATAACTACTTCTTTCCAGTTAATCAATGCACTTGATTTATTTTGCTAGATATACAGTCAGCACTAACCGAGAACTATCCAAATTAATTTCCTATTGAGTGAAAAATTTCAATTTCAGTCGAAAGGATCATCTCAACGAACTACTTGTAATTGTATGTAATTACCAACGAGGCTAGAAATAAACAAAAGAACCAATAGGAGATATCTAGTAATCCTCAAGGGAGAACTTAATTAGATTCATGAGGAAATCTAAAACGCTTCATGCGTGTCCTGAATTTACGACGCAATTCAAGAGACGACATCCCAACGGTCAAAACGTCGCCGATCATCTGCGTCAAATAGAAATATATTGTTAAGTTACTCATATAATTTTTCACGATCATATGCGTTGGTATGTTGGTGAAAATTCAGCATATAAGCAGGAGCTTTGTCAGTAGTTGATTCCAATATTTTCAAAAACATTCCGAAAGATCAGATCGAACAGCTCTGTGATCACGAATGGACGACACTAGCTAAAGTCTTGATGTTAGAGTTTAAAGATTTTGCGGCATATGGCAGTAAATTCACAATCGATAAAACTGTCGCCCCGGTGGCGTAGTGGTCTAAGCGATGGCCTCTGATCATTCGTCCGATAGGGGTCCGGATTCGAATCCCGGTGAGGCATGGATATTGTGTTTGTCTTACGGTACTGCCTCTCTCTATTCCCTGGAACCAGTGACCTTAAATTAGGGACGGGCTACTCTTTATAGTCCATTGAGTTGCTCACGGTGGTCTTTAAACCTACAATAAAAAAATCGATAAAACTGTGAATCTCAGGCGAAAATTATTAAGGACTGGATATTCGTTCCTGGATTGATCATTTTAGAAAGATGACATTGAGATTTACAGTCATCGTCAGAATAATAGTTGCACGCATAAAGGCGTGACGGATTTGAATGCTATTCGGGAGAAAGGTAAAGGCTATCAGGAAGAATAAATGAATAAACATTGAGACTGATATAGGCAATATTTACTGAACTACACGGCTATAAATAGTGTCTGCCTGCGTGGCACCGGGCAGCCATGTTTGCTCACACAGCATGCCATACGCCACGTCATGGGGTTGAGAAGGTTCCAAATGGTGTCCTGGGATAAGACATCCCGTGCAGCTTGTAAATTCTCACGCAGTTTCGGCAAATTGTGCGGTAGTGGTGGACTGTGGGTAGGGCGTATAATAGCATCACACAAATTTTCCAACGGTCTAGCGATGCGGCTGGCAATGATGCTGGCCATGATAGATTATCAGTGCCTTGATGGCAAGCTTTTGAGATAGCATAATTATGAGGACGAGCGTTGTCCTGTTAAAAAAAATCACCGCAGTGAGCGTTCAGAAAAGGCAGGGCCACTGGTTGCAGGACCTCATTAATATAACATTGGGCTGTAAAAGTGCCTGCAATGAACACCAAAGCATATACAGCATCGTAGGAAATTGCACTCCACACCATGACACCAGGCCTTCTGGAAGCGTGACGCTTGACAAGAAACAAACATCTTGGCTCTGAATACGATTTCTCCACACACGAATTAGGTGGTCGCCTACTCCATGACTAAAGCGTGGCTCGTCACTGAAGATCATCCGTTGCCATTCTGAGTGGCTTCATAAGAGTCTGGCACGACACCATAGTAGTCTTTGGCAAAGATGCAATGTTGTTTAGGACAGTCATCGGAGCGTTCTGCGTGCGTTCAGTCCTAATTTGCATAGCCTTCTTCCACCGGTGCTAGCACTAAACGGACTTTGCGTGGAGGGCATCATTGCTCCCTGAATATATACAGCGGTGGCTATTGTGTCCCTCGACACATGTCGGACGACCCGTCGATCCTCTGTCTGCGTTGTTCGGCTATGTCTCCCAGATCCTTCCTGGAGGCGTCTGCGTGTCTTGGTCTATCTACTGCCGCAAATAGCGTGATTTTTTGATATCCGCACGAACGGTATGGTGCGCAATACACCGATAAGACCATCCTGCTTAATGAAACTCAACGATGCGGCCCTTCTTGAACTCCTTCAATTGCTCGTAATGCTTTGGAACCTTTCTCCGAGGCACACGTCACTTGCAAAGGAAGTAACCGACTTTATCGCAGTTTGACGCTGTTCAGTGAAGTCGGGATTGTAGCGCTCACCTGCGGTCTTCCACACTCTGACACCGTGGTCATTGTTCCCATACACAAGCGGGATACGTCGCTAAACATTTGGCTTCGCCAGTCCGTAGCATTCCACACTGCTCGCAGCGGAGACTGCTGAAATCGACGCCGGCGATGATCAGGGTAAATGGCAGTAAACAAAAGAAAGGTCGGGGGATATTGCAGTTTCGCCTCTACCAAGCGTCTGGAAATGGTTCTGGAGGACCCAAGAGTCTTTCGTACAGCCGCCACATATCTCTGGATAATGTAAGAGAACGTCGTTGTATCTTGCCGTGCCGCTCTCACAATCGTTCGGACTTCTTTGTTAGTTGTGCGTCTGGGTCGTCCAGAGCCAGTCCGCCGGGTCCGGGTGCTTTCCCGTGGTGTCCATTGTTCCCAACACGATCGGACGTACTGTCTGACCATCCAAGTGGCACCCGATTCTATGCGCTGGTCACCCTGCCTCTCTCGTGCCGACGTTAACTCCTCGTTCAAACTCCGTCAGTTTCCATTGCGCACGTCGACGACGGCTCTTCGTCATGTATATCGCTTAGCGTTCTCACCTGATTCTTACTGTTCACTTGGGCACGAATGTGGGGTCCCTTGCGTGGTTCCCTGTGAGCCCCAAGGATTGTGATTGCAACGCCGGTCTTGGACGCTCAGGCATGTGGCCTCGCGCCAAACTCTAATCTTTCGCATGTCTGCCCTCCCAGTAGTTATTTGCCGAATTTAGCATTAGTCGCACGGTTTTTCTTGGTGCGCGGAGTTTTATGACCGTGAGTGTACTATCTCCATTGGAACTCAAAGACATGGTGATCAACAACAGTAATTTTTTTTTGGGTATGATTTTTGTGGCCCAGATCTTTTTCGGCACATTTGTCTGGAAAAATTTACTGAACAACCTAAGAAGTGCAACAAAAAAAAACGTCACAAGCCGTGTAATTACCTAGTTTTTACGTAAATTTCTAACAGCTATATCACAAATTGTTTTCGTTCTGAATCTAAGAAACAAAAGAAATGTGGGTAAGGACTGGGGTAATGATACAGACTGTGAGTTAATCTAAATTAATTTTCGAATAGCAGATATTGCATTATATAACCGTCACTGAAATAATGTACAAAAGTTGTGTGATTAGCTACGAAAATCAAAGTATAGAATTAACGAAAGTAAAAGATTTCACCAAATCAATGAAATGAGGAAATAAATTTGCTTCCATTAATGATCCAATAAATTTGCATTCAATGAAAGGAAAAATTTTCACAGCCTATTGAAAAAAAAAATAAGAACAAATGCAAAAGAGGAAAACTGAACTTTTTAACATATACGTGTTTGGCAACGCTTCACGCGCGAGACCATTTGTAATCTCGAAACGTAAACATCATACAATTGCAGAGATAAAATAAATATTACCACGATGTGTGATCTGTTACCATGAATGTCGTTTGTTTACTTAATTTACTGCACACGAATTTGACATTTTGTACAGAACACTGTATAGTATTCAATCAGTGCATGAAGTTTTCGTTTCGAGATTGGAAACGGCACTTCCCACGAAAAATTGGTAAACACGCACAGGTAAAATCTTCGTGTATTTTTCTTTTTATCCTTTTAAAAAATCACGGTAAAACCAACAAAAAAAAACGATTATTGGCACTTTAAACATGCTCCTCCGGAAGCAAAAAGTCAAGATAGCCTATATTAATGTGTAAAAGCCGGAACAAATTTCGTTGCATACTATTCTGCATAATTAAACTTTCAATTTAAAATATTATCTAAATGAACAAAAATAAAAAAATCCCACAAGAGGCTAAATTTGAACCGATAGTTCCAGCAACAAGTTGCTAGGTTAGAGATGATAACTTCAGAATGTCGAAGAAAGCTTAGAAATACATGTACATTAACACCAACTGCTAAGCATAACGACAACACTAAGCTAATATCACCACCAGCCCCAAACCCCCCGAACTACTCACCAACAATAGTGGAATAAGCCAGAAATCACCACCAACGTAGTGTGATTCCTAGTTTCTGCATTGTTATTCAACACATCCCACAGATCGTAGAGATCGTCCATTCATCCTCGATTGAGTCAGGCTGTGGCTGAGTGCATATATGATAGATCCGACCTGGCAGCATTTTTGAGTTTCTAGAATTCTGCATTGATATTCCTTATAATTGTGTATAATTTACTAAAGATGTTAGTCTTTTTAGGATTAAGAAATTTATTAACTTTTGCATATTCTCAAATGCTGAGTATTGCGTTAGTATTTAAAATACATTCTGTCCTGAATGTGAAAAGAGGGATCATCGTAAACTTATTTAGTTTAAGTAGTGCATGTGGTTTCTTAAACTGCATTACGTGGGAATATAACAATATTATCTATAGGAATATATCTATTTATATCGATATTATCTATTTATATCGATATTATCTATTTATATCGATAATAAGAAGTTATCGGTTAAACAAGCGGTCGCATATACAAGAAGCGCTCAGCAGTAATTTATTCTGAAAAAAAAATGAAATTATAAATATATACATTTTTAATTACTTTAAAGGCGTCTATTGAAATGTCCCTGTTGAAAGGGTTTAGTACAGCACTTAACTCTAGAAACGCGGTATTTTTTTTTAAATTGTTTGAAATTGAACGGTGAAAACTGATTGAAAATGATAATCCGTTTTTTGACGTAAATGTAACAAGGATGGTAAATCAGATACTATCCCAAAACTTGAAAATTTTGTCGTCCTGGAGCGAGAATCGAACCCGCGTCTCCCAATTAGCGCCCGGGTGTGCAAACCACTACACCACCCAGAACGATCAATTCTCCAGTTTCCGATTATTTTGAATAACCATCACAGGATTCGCTAGTCGAGGCAACCGGTATTCATGCTTAGCAAATCTGGAGGTTAAGAATCCTATCACGTGATTTCCCGGAGGACTTACCATCCTTGACATATTTACACCAAAAAACGGATTGAAATTCGAATGGAAATGTTTTGCGTATAATTTATAATATTTGATAAGGAACGTTTGGCCACCAGGAAGCTTAAGGTTTAATTTCTGCGTCTGATGTATTGGCAGTAAAATCTGAGCTCCTGAACACTCAGTTGAAAAAATTATTTCGTGGAGCGCTACCGCTCACATAGAATAACCTTTTGAAAATACTTTCTTCTTAAAATAATGCATGTCTTCTCGCACCAGGGGATGTAGATACATATTTTATATTTGTCGATATCTCTGCTTCTAAGAGCCCGATTAGAAATATTATTTCATTGTTGGACAGCGTTTCCGCTGAGAAATGTTTCGCATTTAATTTCAATTTTTCTTAAGGAACAAGTCTGCCACCAGAAGGCGCTAGACGACTTTTTCGTTTACAGCAATATTTGCTGGATAAAACCCTATTATAAAACTTCTTTCTTCGGTCGGATACTATTGTTTTCAGTATTATTTCGATTGATTTTGAATAGCTTTGGTGAATTTAATTCGCATCAGAACGGATTCAAAAGTCTTGCTCGTTACATCCGAAAATTCGGTGTCATCTTTCTTGTTTCTTCTTTTGATAGTTAAAGTATGGGTATGAAATATTTCAGATTTTTCATGATATTTAGCTGAATGACAATACTAAGTTCTCGTATTTGTATTAAAACATCTATCGTATTTTGTAGATGGTATGATCGGGATTATTCCAACCTTGAATGCATGCTTTCATTGTTAGATCTTTATTTCAGAAAGATAAAGTAAATAACTACATATTTTCTCTCTCTTTCTGAAAAGACCTCTAAAAGCAGTCGCAGAAAAAAGACGGGTTGCGGGAATTAGGACGTACTTTTTATGGGGGAGGTGTCAACAATCGGACAAAATGTAACATGGGGCCGGGGGCAGTCTGAAGATTGTAAACAGTCACGGATGTGCTTTATGGACAACCCCTTAATCAAAGGCTTTGGTGTTAAAAACTGTACACGAAAATGCACCCACTCCACCAGACGCCGAATATTTTAAGGAGATGACAGCCATGTTTGTTGCAGCATTGTCCACAACTCAACCCCAGACATCGGTACAACATGAATCTGTTGTTCTGTTCCACAAAAATTCTGAGACCTTCCACAACGTCTAAATTCGAGGACCATCGTGTTCTCTGGAAGGTTTCAAATTAATATGAAATTTTTAAAATCTGTGCTTGGATGGTTGAGGTCCTTTGAGGCCGCTGATTCTCTTACTGAAACCGACCATTACCCGCAGTATGATCGAAGGACTTACAAGTGGGTAGCTGAGCAACCATCACATGCTGGATGATCGCAGTGGTTTAGCGCCTCTCCAAACACCCTCATGGACATAATGGGGCCCATAAAATATACTCCTCTAACCATCAGAGCGCAACCTACGCCTTGTACAGAGCTGAACTGTCAAGACGGTGTAATGGACTCATCCTGTAGGCGCGCCACATTTGCACTCTCAAGTCAGATAAGTTCAGTCGAAAAGGAGATTCATCTGATCACACGATGCGGCTCCAGTCTGCATGGGTCAAACTTTGATGTCACTGGAACCAGGGAGAGTTATATCCGATAAAGAGCTGTCAAAAATGCCTTACGAGTGTAGGACGTCAGGTCCAGTATCCGAAGGTATACAGCTTGCTCCGTACATGCCTCCGCTTTTTCCTTTTGGGCCATCAAAATGTATCCTGGATGTGATATGCGCCGTTATTGCCTTGAGATCGTACGAGCCTGGATAAGCTTACGAACCTGAATGCTCTATATAGAACCCGGTCATCTGTGTTGTGTTGTGGACTACCGCGTGCTCTCTGGGCGCTGGTATATTCGTCGGTGGTAATAGTCGAGGTTACAACTTGATATAACAGCTCCCTGAAACCCAGCTGTTCTTAGCAGTTGGGCGATAGAATGACTCACCTGTTCTATGCGGGAAGTTCATCCACGGTCAAAGTCTCTCTGATCACCACGTTTATATGTGGCGTTCGGCTTGGTTCTGTTCCTCAGTGCGCGGGGGATGGACAAGTCAATTATCTAACTCACATATCTGTAATATTTAGTCAACTGAATGTACTGAGTATGTATACAATATTTCATCGATCACCATGGATAAATAAGCATGCGGAATTTAAACCTGCTACTGAAGATTTAGAATACATTTCCAAAATCTTCCTAACTTGGGAACATTCTTCATGTCTGGACAATATAAAAGACGTGAGCATTAGACTCAAAAATTCGGAGTCTTCTTTCTCTTCGGATTATTTAAATTTATTTGCCGGTTACCAAGCAAGAGTGGGTCCACATCTATTGATATTGAAACATCTACACTTATACTAAATATCCTCAAGAAACAGGCGTCCAGTAAATCATAAAAAAAACATATTATTTAAAAAGTGCAAAAACATCAGGGTTCATTGTATAGTTAACAAATGGGTTTTGGAAATGGTGAGTATTGCACCAGAAGATATGGGAATCTAGCAATCGTATTCCAATTGGGAAAGCTGTATTGAGCAGTACAAATTGTGATACGTAACTTACTCTGATTCCTTAGACATACTGTTCACTTCAGCTACCTCGAAAATATGATTTTAGATGCCCATAAATTACGTTAGCAGAATTCACACCTTCATTATTCTCCTTTCCCTTTGTCTTATTATTTTCATTTCTTGACGCTTAAAGATTGAATTTACATATATCATCATCATCATCATTGTCAACCATTATCAATCCACTGCCGGACGAAGGTCTCCCCAAGTTTCCTCCACAACGGTCTGTCTTGTGCCAGTCTCCTCCATGTCACCCCTGCATACTTTCGAATTTCATCCACCCATCTCCCATATGGTCTTCTTCTGGGTCTTTTCCTGTCCCTTGAAATCCAATCTAAAATTTCGGCTGTCCATCGATGATCTGTCCTTCTGGCAGTACGTCCAGCCCATTGCCATTTCAGGGATTTAACTCTGATCATGATGTCTTCCACTCTTGTCATTTTTCGGATCCACGAGTTCCTCTTCCTATCTCTCCTGGTTACACCAAGTATACACCTCTCCATGCCTCTTTGAGTTGTCTGCAGCCTTTGTATGTCTCTTTTAGTTAAGGTCCACGTCTCTGCACCATACGTAAGCACTGGAAGGATGAATTGATTAAACACTTTTCTTTTAAGACATAATGGCATATTGCTCTTGAAAATTATGCTGTTTCTTCCAAAAGCTCTCCAGGCAAGTTTTGTACGCCGATTAATTTCTTCATCAATGTGACCCTCACTTGATATCTGCTGTCCAAGATAAACGTACGTGTCTGTTATCTCCAGCTTTTCTCCATCAATCGATAAATCTTCATTTCTTGTAAACGCATTGAACATCACTTTTGTCTTCTGAAAGTTCATTTTTAATCCCACTTCTTTACTCTTGTCAGCAAGTTCCTGGATCATACACTGCAGCTCTGATGGGGTAGTTGCAAGAATGACTACGTCATCAGCAAAACGAAGGTGGGTTAGATAATCTCCATTAATCTTTATCCCCTTGTT
This sequence comes from Macrothele yani, assembly GCA_039090855.1. Taxonomy (NCBI): domain Eukaryota; kingdom Metazoa; phylum Arthropoda; class Arachnida; order Araneae; family Macrothelidae; genus Macrothele; species Macrothele yani. Next base: position 93,071,442 of record CM077033.1, on the reverse strand, counting down.
TTCCCAGCTCAGCGACTGAAAGACACCCTCCAATGTGGCATTCAAGAGCTTCGGAGATATTGTGTCACCTTGTCTCACTCCCTTTCCAATTTTTACGTGTGTTGTATTTTCAAACAGCCTAATCTTTGCACTTGCATTTTCATAGATGTTATTAATAATATTAATGTATGCATCTTCAATACCGCAGGTTTTCAGAGCCATTGTAACTGCTGATGGTTTCACCGAATCAAAGGCTTTTTCATAATCGATAAAAGCCATGCAGAATGGAAGTTCATATTCCCTCGCTCTTTCAATTAGTTCTCTCAGCACGTGGATATGATCTATTGGGCTGTAGCCACTCCTGAATCCAGCTTGTTCTCTCGGTTGAGCCATGTCCAGTGTTACCTTCAAGCGGTGTGAAATAACTTTAGTGAAGATTTTATAAACTACTGATAGGAGGCTGACAGGTCTGTAGTTTCCGAGATCCTCAATGTCACCTTTCTTATGTAGCAGGATCATTGTAGCGGTGTTCCAATCCTCAGGAATCTTACCTTCATTAAGGGATCGAGTGAAAATTTGTGCGAGTACTGTTTCGATTTCTCCACTTGCTTCTTGTATGATTTCTACAGTAATTCCATCTTCTCCTGGAGCTTTTCCTCGCTTCATGTTCTTGATTGCATGTGCAACTTCTGCTGGAAGAACTGGAGGAACTATGGTACTGGTATCTTTCATGATGTCTGGAGTGCATATATCATCCCTTTCATATAATTTGGAGTAGAAATCTTTCACTCTTGTCAAAATTTCGCCTCTATTTCTTGTTACAGAACCATCTTCTTTTCTCAGTGGCATAATCTGTTTTCTTCCCTTACTGAGATGTCCCTTTGCTGTCTTTAGGCTTTGGTTGTTTTCAGTTGCTTTCCTCACTAGTTCGCAGTTCAATTTCCTTACGTCTTCAGTGATACTTTTTCGTACTGTCTTGCATAGCTCTATATATTCTACTTTGGAAGTCACATCTTCTTTAGTTGTCCTCATCTCTCTTCTTTTTTGCATCAACATTTTGGTTTTTCCTGATAATTTGTTCACATGCAACTTGTTCTTAGAACCAGCTAATTTTGTTGCTGTTTCCATAAGAGCTTTGGTTACTTTATGTTAACTTCAGAGATGTTCACTTCTTCCGATGTTAGGCCTTCTAAAGCAGAGAACCTGTTCTTCAGTTTTAACTTGAAGGTATTATGGTGTTTTTTAAGGTTGGTTATGTCAATAGATTTTGTTTGTCTTATGAGCTTGCCACGTTCAAGTTTAGTGTTGAGGTGCATCTTACATCTCACCAATCTATGGTCACTACCTGTGTTGAACTTGTTTAGCACACTGCAGTCTTCGATGACGAATTTTTTGTTACACATAATAAAATCTATTTCACTTGTCGTCCCATTTGGATGTCTCCATGTCCATTTCCTGTGTGGCTTTTTCTTGAAGAAGGAGTTCAAGATGAAAAACCCTTCTGCCTCTGCAAACTCAACGAGAGTATTTCCACGCTGGTTTCTGTTGCCGTGACCGAATTTACCTACTGAAGTTTCATTCTGTTGCCGTTGCCCTATTTTTGCATTGAAATCTCCCATAATTATTTTCAACTGCTGCTTACCTTTATTATTTAGATGACAAATTTCCTCATAAAATTCTTCAATTTCTTCTTCAGGATGACTTGTGGTGGGTGCATAAGTTTGAATAATCTGAGCCTGGTATCTTTTCGAGAGTTGGATAACAAGTCGTGCAGCTCTGTCAGAGTAACTTTCAACTTCTACAATTTTATCCTTCAGTTTCTTGTTTATTATAAATCCAACACCACTAGTTCTGCCAGTATCTGTCCCACGATAGTAGAAGAGATGTCCACTTTTCAGTTCGATGAGATCTTCTCCTTTTCTCTTTACATCACTTAGCCCCACGATGTCCCACTTGATCCTTTGTAGTTCCTCTTCCAATTCAAGAAGCCTTGAATCAGAAGATAGGGAGCGTCCATTATACGTAGCCAAGGTCAGCATCAGATGGCAGCCTAGTCCGGTCCTCCGGGGATTCTTAGCCTCCTCTGCCTTCATGTCGCACTGGCCGCTGCCTTGGCCAGGTACATTCCAGCTGCCGGAGACTGAGGGCCAATATTTAAGTTGTGGAATCATTTTGGAGAGGTTTGGCCATAACTCACCACGCTGGCCAAGCGGGTTGGTGAGTGTGGGATAGAATTTCCTCTAATCCCGATGGTATAGTTATACCGCTATTGGCGGTCGTCAGAGCCCCTTTAGTGGGAACAGGATGCACCACGAGAAGGCGGGGTTGACATTTGTCAAGGAGAGGCTGTGATGTTACGCATCACCTGACCTTACATCCCTTACATATATATATGGTGGAATAAAAACACCTGGTGTTAGCATCTAACTAGTTCTCCGAGATCGGTCCGGGGAACTACTGATAATGAGTTTGTGTAACGGCACTGGATCTTCTTCCTCTCTGGAAGCAGTTGCCAAACTCTGGTGACAGACTGCTATAGCCCTCGTCGTTGCTCACTAATGTGAATTGAGATTAAAAAAAGTTTTCATTCATTAAATTTTTTAAAAATTAAAAAAAATATTTTTAGTGCTTCGCGGTATGGGTGCCACATCTTACTAAGGCTATCGTGAACTCTATATTATCAGAAGTGTTCCGACACTACAATATTTTAGAATAACAGGCTTTATTATCGCAGTTTGTAGTTATACGGTCTACCATTTGCTTGTATGGCAGTGTCAACACGTCGAGGCATATTATCAACCTAATATGGTAGGTACACTTATCCTGCAAAGCCGTTTCTGTCAAAGGAGGGGGGGAGAAAAGGGTTGTTGTGACCTATTTCGAATCCGTTGATCCAGTCAATCCCTACGTGATTGTGAAGATTAAAATATAGATGTGCGATGAGCAAGCCGGAAAAACTAATATTCCTACAATTATCAGTAGAACAAATACCTAATTTGGGATTGAAACAATATTTAAGCGGGGTTACATAAGGTCAGGTGATGCGTAACATCACAGCCTCTCCTTGACAAATGTCAACCCCGCCTTCTCGTGGTGCATCCTGTTCCCACTAAAGGGGCTCTGACGACCGCCAATAGCGGTATAACTATACCATCGGGATCAGAGGAAATGCTATCCCACACTCACCAACCCGCTTGGCCAGCGTGGTGAGTTATGGCCAAACACCTCCAAAATGACTCTACAACTTAAATCTTGGCCCTCAGTCTCCGGCAGCTGGAATGTACCTGGCCAAGGCAGCGGCCAGTGCGACATGAAGGCAGAGGGTGCTAAGAATCCCCGGAGGACCGGACTAGGCTGCCATTTGATGCTGACCTTGGCTACCTATAACGGACGCTCCCTATCTTCTGATTCAAGGCTTCTTGAATTGGAAGAGGAACTACAAAGGATCGAGTGGGACATCGTGGGGCTAAGTGAGGTAAGGAGAAAAGGAGAAGATCTCATTGAACTGAAAAGTGGACATCTCTTCTATTATCGTGGGACAGATACTGGCAGAACTAGTGGTGTTGGATTTATAATAAACAAGAAACTGAAGGATAAAGTGGTAGAAGTTGAAAGTTCCTCTGACAGAGCAGCACGACTCGTTATCTAACTATCGAGAAGATACCAGGCTCAGATTATTCAAACTTATGCACCCACCACAAGTCATCCTGAAGAAGAAATTGAAGAATTTTATGAGGAAATTCGTCATCTAAATAATAAAGGTAAGCAGCACTTGAAGATAATTATGGGAGATTTCAATGCAAAAATAGGGCAACGGCAACAGAATGAAACTTCAGTAGGTACATTCGGTCACGGCAACAGAAAACCAGCGTGGAAATACTCTCGTTGAGTTTGCAGAGGCAGAAGCATTTTTCATCTTGAACTCCTTTTTCAAGAAAAAGCCACACAGGAAATGGACATGGAGACATCCAATTGGGACGACAAGTGAAATTGATTTTATTATGTGTAACAAAAAATTCGTCATCGAAGACTGCAGTGTGCTGAACAAGTTCAACACAGGTAGTGACCATCGATTGGTGAGATGTAAGATGCACCTCAACACTAAACTGGAACGTGGCAAGCTCATAAGACAAACAAAATGTATTGACATAACCAACCTTAAAAAACACCATAATACTTTCAAGTTGGAACTGAAGAACAGATTCTCTGCTTTAGAAGGCCTAACATCGGAAGAAGTGGATATTTCGGAAGTTAACAGAAAAGTAACCAAAGCTCTAATGGAAACAGCAACAAAATTAGCTGGGTCTAAGAACAAGTTGCATGTGAACAAATTATCAGGAAAAACCAAAATGTTGATGCAAAAAAGAAGAGAGATGAGGACAACTAAAGAAGATGTGACTTCCAAAGTGAAATATATAGAGCTATGCAAGACAGCACGAAAAAAGTATCACTGAAGACGTAAGGAAATTCAACTGTGAGCTAGTGAGGAAAGCAATTGAAAACAACCAAAGCCTTAAGATAGCAAAGGGACATCTCAGTAAGGGAAGAAAACAGATTATGGCTCTGAGAAAAGAAGATGGTTCTATAACAAGAAATAGAGGCGAAATTTTGACAAGAGTGAAAGATTTCTACTACAAATTATATGAAAGGGATGATACATGTACTCCAGACATCATGAAAGGTACCAGAGTTCTTCCAGTCCTCCCAGCAGAAGTTGCTCATGCAATCAAGAACATGAAGCGGGGGAAAGCTCCAGGAGAAGATGAAATTACTATAGACATCATACAAGAAGCAAGTGGAGAAATTGAAACAGTACTCGCCCAAATTTTCACTCGATGCCTTAATGAAGGGAAGATTCCTGAGGATTGGAACAATGCTACAATGATCCTGCTACATAAAAAAGGTGACATTGAGGATCTCAGGAACTACAGACCTATCAGCCTCCTATCAGTGGTTTATAAAATCTTCACTAAAGTTCTTTCACACCGCTTGAAGGTAACACTGGACATGGCTCAACCGAGAGAACAAGCTGGATTCAGGAGTGGCTACAGCACAATAGATCATATCCACGTACTGAGAGAACTAATTGAAAGAGCGAGGGAATATGAACTTCCATTGTGCATGGCTTTTATCGATTATGAAAAAGCCTTTGATTCGGTGAAACCATCAGCAGTTACCACGGCTCTGAAATCCTGCGGTATTGAAGATGCATACCTTATAATATTATTAATAACATCTATGAAAATGCAAGTGCAAAGATTCGGCTGTTTGAAAATACAACACACATAAAAATTGGAAAGGCAGTGAGACAAGGTGACACCATATCTCCGAAGCTCTTTAATGCCACATTGGAAAATGTCTTTCAATCACTGAACTGGGAAAACAAAGGGTTAAAGATTAATGGAGATTATCTAACCCACCTTCGTTTTGCTGATGACGTAGTCATTCTTGCAACTACCCCATCAGAGCTGCAGAGTATGATCCAGGAACTTGCTAACAAGAGTAAAGAAGTGGGATTAAAAATGAACTTTCAGAAGACAAAAGTGATGTTCAATGCTTTTACAAGAAATGAAGATTTATCGATTGATGGAGAAAAACTGGAGATAACAGATACGTATGTTTATCTTGGACAGCAGATATCAAGTGAGGGTCACATTGATGAAGAAATTAATCGGCGTACAAAACTTGCCTGGAGAGCTTTTGGAAGAAACAGCATAATTTTCAAGAGCAATATGCCATTATGTCTTAAAAGAAAAGTGTTTGATCAATGCATCCTTCCAATGCTTACGTATGGTGCAGAGACGTGGACCTTAACTAAAAGAGACATACAAAGGCTGCAGACAACTCAAAGAAGCATGGAGAGGTGCATGCTTGGTATAACCAGGAGAGATAAGAAGAGGAACTCGTGGATCCGAAAAATGACGAGAGTGGAAGACATCATGATCAGAGTTAAATCCCTGAAATGGCAATGGGCTGGACATACTGCCAGAAGGACAGACCATAGATGGACAGCCGAAATTTTAGATTGGATTCCAAGGGACAGGAAAAGACCCAGAAAAAGACCACATGGGAGATGGGTGGATGAAATTCGTAAATATGCGGGAGTGACATGGAGGAGACTGGCACAAGACAGACCGTTGTGGAGGAAACTTGGGGAGACCTTCGTCCAGCAGTGGATTGATAATGGTTGACAATGATGATGATGATGATGACATAATGATCTGTGTGAAAAGGCAGTAAGTCTGATTTAGAAAATCTTGCTTCATAAAATTTCTGAACTTAGGAGCTCTAAACTGGAAGAAAGCTATATTTGTATGAAGTCTGACTGCAAAATAATGAAGTTTTGCTCCGTTGCAACAGATCGGTCATAAAGGAAAGACATTGCTTGTATGACCTGAAGAATCGTACATTCAGAGCTTGAATAATGAAAGTACAGCTCTCAGAGATGAGATACCTTTCAATAGTTTCATCTTCAGGAAAATATTTAACTAAAGTTATCAAAAACCTCCTTATTTTCATGAAGGAAGGAACTGCGACAATTCTTTTTGGAAACAGTGATGACTTTCATCTTCATGAAAAGATGAAATTCAATCGCAACCATGTTGCTAATTTAAAATATTCGGCATAAGTGTGTAAAGCACAGACAACTTACCTAAGCACAGACAACTTACCTAGGCGTCATTGCTTTTCCAGAGTTGACATTTATGTTGACCATAAATGATGCCTCTCACTTTTCTCTTCCTAATGTAAAAGTACCTACTGACAAGTACGTTCTGTTTAAACTGGAAAGAGAAAAGATAATTTTTTCATATTACATTTGTGTGACAAACACATGTTATTAACCAAAGGCAACATAGAATGTACTACAGTCAGTCTTTACAGTTCCGTTTTACTATAAGCAGTGTTTACCAGAATAGCATATCCTTTGTTTTTATTTCAAGTACCATCCCTTTTGGATTCCCATTCCCTATACAACCGTTATAAAATTGAAAGAGAGAACAGAAAAATGTATGTTTTTGTATTCTTAGAGTATTCCACAGTTCTTCGCTTTAATTGTGTTTTACACAAATGCGTTTTACACCAGAATATTTAAGGCAAATCCCCAATTTATTTCATTTCTCAAAAATATCTTTAACCCAAGGGATTGTTACAGACATGTTCCCGACATTGCATTGCAGGAAAGGAAAGCGGATGAACAAGAAGACACTGTACCGCAGATCTAATAAAAGATCCCAAACAAGACATGCTTATAGATCGGTTCTCGACTTTGCATTGGAGGAAACGAAAGCGGATAACCAAGAAGTCATTGGTCCGCCGACCCTTATGATAAAACGTTAGTAAGATTGTATTCTGAGTTAGTGCACAGAAGAGGGATTATTATTATTAAAGATCAGAACAAAATCCCTAACCTTACTCGTTCAACTTATTACCGAAATCATTTTTATTAATCACTTCGAGGAGGCTCCCCAATATAATGTTTACTACATATATTATATGAATATTTTACTATACATAATATCCCATCGGGTTGCTGACGGTATTCTTGAATAGAAAAGAAAGGTTGGATGTCGATTTCCCCAAAAATCTTGCGACATCAAAAATGAGAGATGATGCATAACAGCTGTGAAACAAAGCTTATAAACGTTTTATTTTAAACGAGAACTGTTTTCACAGCAGAAATAACAGCATAGTGGTCAACGGAAGGGAAATCCTAATATATGTTTGAGTATTAATTAATTTTACTATTCAGAGAGTAAACTGCACGACATTGTTTCAATGAAATTTCAGGTTATGCCCCCTTTCAAATTATATTACTTACCTATGTTTATTTCTGATGAACTTAAAGACATTTAGATAAGTTACTCATACTAGGTATTCGATATCTGCGGCAAGAGTGTTTGCTTAATAAGGGAGAGAATATAAATTTCATGCAATGTCAAATTAATTGAAGGTTAAACCGACACAAATTGAGTTATTGTCTAAACATTAGAAGTACGGTAAAGCTAAAGGACAGAAAACCAGCAAGCGAATTTCAAATGCACTTTCCTTGTCAACCGGTAAATGAAATTCAATATGTTTTGTGAACTCCACAATTACTGTCGTCTTTAATATTTTAACAAGAAAGATGACACCGAATTTTTGGAGTGTAATAAGCACTTCTTTTGAATCTGTTCTTCCGCAAATTATATTTATCAATGCTATTCAAAGTCAATGAAACCGGTAGGGAAAACAATAGTATCTGACGGAAGAAAGAAGGTTTTGAATCGGGTTTTTAACCCCGCTGATATTGTTGTAAACGGAATCGTTATCTTACTCCCTGTGGTATGAAATTTTAGGTTACGCACATTTAATTGTGCAAAATTTCAGGTTAGACACATTTTATTTTTGCTTTAAGAAAAATTAGAATTTATATGGGAAACATTTCGCTGCGCAAACGCTCTCCAACAAATAAATAGTTTTTCAAATGGGGCTCTTCGAAGCAGAAATATGGACAAATATAAGATATGCATGTACGGCCCCTGGAGGTAAAATCATGCATTATTTTAGGAAGAAAGTATTCTCAAATGGTTTTTCGATGTGAAGGGTATCGGTTCACGAAGAAAAATTTTAGTTGAGTTTTCAACAGCTCAGATTTTGCTGTAAATACATCGAGAACTGCTTCTCCTGGTTGCCCACCCATTCTTTAACAAATATTAGAAGTTATGTGAAAAACATTTTCTATCAAGAGCTGCATGCGATACAGGAAACTATTCCAATCGGAGTTTTAGAAGATGAAATAACGCAGAAAAAGCAATTTGCTCTTGTGCCCCTAGCGGAAAGTCTATGATTTATTTGAAAATTTTGAATTTATATCAGAAACATTTTTTTTTAATTTGAGGTTTAACGACCACCGTAAGCGACTCAATGGGCTATAAGCAGTCGCCCGTCCCTAATTTAGGGTCACTGGTTCCAGGGAAGGGAGAGAAACCAGTGCCGTAAGACAAACACAACATCCATGCCTGACCGGGATTCGAACCGGGACCCCGTTCGGACGAATGATCAGAGGCCATCGCTTAGACCACTGCGCCACCCGGCAGAAACATTTTGCATCGGAAATACTATCCTACAAAAAAGGAATTTTTTCAAATCGAATTTCTAAAGTTAGAAATACTGACAAAAGTAAGATATATATCTACGCTCCCTGGCGTAGAAACTATGATTTCTGTTTAAGAATAAAATATTCCTAAAAGATTTATCGACGTGAGTTCCGTCCACAAACGAAAATTTTTCAATCAAAACGTTATAAGCTGAGATTTTGCTGCAAATACAACAGATGCGGAATTAAAGTCTTACGCACCTTGGTGGTCAAATCTTTTTTTACCATAATTAGAAATATATGCAAATGTTTTTTTAATCAGGACTTGTATCCGGTGCAGAAGGAATTTTTCAAATGGGAGTTTTTGAAGATGAGATATCGGAGAAAACGGAATTTACTTTTACGCTTCCTGCAGAAGGTATATAAATTACTTGAAAATTTTGAAATTATACGAAAAACATATCATTACTGGAAAATCTATCCAATAAAGATTTTTTGAAAATACCAAAACTTTTTGACATAAATAGAATCGAAAGATAAAATAATCTTTTCAATCGGATGTTTAGGAGCAAACATATGGAATAAAATGTACTTTGACGTCGACATCATCTACATTTACACATTGTAGCTGCGAAATTGTTCATCCTGCAAAATGAAAAAAAAACGAAATAAGGGATCATCATTCGCATTTTTCAGGCTACCAAATGAAAAACGAATTTTCAAATCGGCTAACAGTTGCAGAGGTATGGTGTCTACAGGTAGACGAACGGACGGACAAACCGACCTTTTGTTTTTACAAAAGACGTGGTAAAAATCTAAAAAGCCTGTTTCTAATTATAACAAATGCGGGAAACGAAAAAACGAGAGTAATTGACACCTTACGAATTTGCATGTTTAAGTGAAGTATGAATACATTCATATCAAATATACTGGTAGTCAGACTAAAGGATCACATGCTTTCATTTACTCTCATGGTGGCTATTACAAAACAGTTTGTATTTTTAATGAGGTAACAGGAATGCAAATCCTTCATCCTTAGCCTAGTGATTTCTTTTGAAGAGGATAATGCAGAACTGATTTCATAATTATGACCCTAAGTCAATGCACGGTTACCTGTCATTTAACATGTCCGCACTCACTTTCCCGTTAATCCAGTCATAAAAACATTTCCACTACAAGCATTCCATAAAATGTTCTGAACTATGAGTTGAGTGGATTGCTTTGCTAGAAAGAATAACTGCGTCAGGAAAATGCAGGTACTCGGCGAAAGGCGTGAAACCTTTTTGTTTCTGCATTTTTAATTTGCATCGGCAAATAGTTGTCGCACATGACAAATGGGACCCGTTGTATCATATTGACTTGTTTTGGGGAAATTCAGTGACCACCCTGAGCCACTTTTTGTGCTATATTCAATCGCCGATCCAAGATATATCGCGTCGTAAGACACAGACAAGGCCGGATTAAGAAGGGTCAACGGTGCCCACCATGACCAAGGGCCCAGAAGGCATGTGTGGACAAATATTAGATAGATAGGTAGAGAGAGAGAGAGAGGTTAATAAAAATGGTTTTACTTTTGCATCATATGATTTTCACTTGTTCAAAAGCAGAGGCTGGAAGACGAACAGATTTCTAGGCAGTTACTCAGCAAGGGTTATGATTTCATGTTGCTGTGTACAGCGGTATCGGCGAGAGAGTTTCAGCTTTTTCACTTCATCCACTCACACCTCCCAATTTACACTTGGAACAGTTAATAGTCGAAGTATCCTGTGGATTCACATTGCATGACAAAAAAGATGCGCTAAAAAGTAAACAACGCTAAATCATTAGAAAATCCAAGACAAAAATAGGAATCTTAAACTTTTTAACTCTGTTCTTATGAGAACAACGAAAAAATACTGTGACTCCTTATGAAAACTCTGCAGATAATTTATTAGTTTGAAAAATGCGCTAAGTATTAATTATCACAAGAATAATGCTACAGCTTCGTGTTTTAAAGGATCTCATAATCATTCCCCATCATAATTATTTGAGGGTTCACTCAGATCAAGTGATCATCATTATTATTATCTGTTGCCTCATCCAGCTGCAGCCCAAATTCCGTACCTTTCATTTTTCAATTAATTGAACATTGAGGTCCTTCGCTATGCGCCGTACTGTGCGACTCATGATGTTATTGGACAAAAGCACATTTGAAAGCAGCTTCCCAGCACACTCAGCGATCATAATGTTAACCATATTTACAGCAGCCGATATAATGAGTTCTTCTGCGACGCTATGAGGTATCTTACATTTTGCGATTCTATGTGCTACCTTCTAAGATTCTAGCAAAGCATTGTTTGGTATTGATGCCTGCTTATGAAAACTACCTTTTTGTTAATTTAGCTCTTGTAACTTTCTCGTAAAACAATCACGAGATTTACTAAGCATGCTGGGATGATTAGTTTCTAAATGCCATTTCAAAGTACTTGGTAGCATGCACTCTGGCGCCAAAACTTTCATACACAGTACACACTGCGGCCTCTCTTCACCATTGACTTCTGTGTCGATGTAAAACCAAAGTCAAAATAACTGTAATCATATTTTCGATATTTACCCTTCTTCACACACTTGCCCCTATTTAACGGTGTGCTCTCTTTATTTTCACTTTCACAACGCTTATTACTGTTTAATAAAAACCGATCCATTTTTAAAAATTACATAGGAGAATAAAAATTTCAAAAACTTTACTTAATCACAACAATATTCAGTTGATACGCCGAAAGCTTACAAATGCCGAAATTCAGCGACAGAGTATCAACATAACAGACTACTAACCGCCAAATGAGTCACAAATGACAACGGATGAGCATATTTAAGGAGCTGGTGACCTTCTCGAAAAATCCGGACTGAGAGTTGCTCATTTTGTAGACGCTCGGAGACGAGGGAGAAATGTTTATCAGAAGCACGCAGGCTAGTGCGAAAGCTCTGGTTACTTACGGTAGCGGCCACTGCGATCAAACACGTGCGTCCGTCGGGCGGCAATCGTGCGGGGGAGAGCTCACGATTGTAACATCATTTTGGAGCGCCATCTAGTGACCATTTGCTGAAGCTTCTGTAAACAGTTGTTACTAAGTGAGTTACGGGTTTGCACCAGGTACGCTAGATGTCGCGATGTCACGTCCTGTCACATTGATTTGAAAATTGAAATAAAATTATGAACATTTTGTAATATTTCGCGGCTCCCCAAGGCGCTGCGGCGCACACTTAGGGATCCACTGGTGTAAAGGATGGAATGTGATCCAACGTCCGAAAGGGATCCGGGTTTGAATCCCGGTGAGAAATGAATGTTGTGTTTGTCTTATTACACTGGCTTTCTCCCTTCCCCGGAACTAGTGGCCCAACATTAAGGACGGACGACTGCTAATAGCCCATTTAGTTGCTCCTGGTGGTCGTTAAACCTCCAGTCAAAAAAGAAAATAATTCAGTGTTAACAGCAGGGTAAATCGGTATTTCAAAGCCAGAAAGAAGAGGACTCAATTATGACACGCCGTTTCTTAGTTAACAGAGTTAAGATATTGCGGACAGCTTCAGTGGTGTGCATATTAATTAGAAAAAGTTTAGATTTCAACATTTATTTCATACCTTCCATATATGAATTAATTTCAAGCTTTCAATTATTTTATGTGGCCACCTTTGGCTGCAATAACTTGTTTCACACGTTTTGGCATTGAACGTATTAGTTTCTGACGAAAAAGTTCAGTTCCGTGGTCATGATACCACACATGAACAATATTCGAAATGAGGTATTTAACCGTTGAAAAATTAGCCTTTTTGAGCTTGGATTTCACAATGGGTCACATATTCTCAATCGAACTGAGATCAGATGAATTTTCAGGCAATTCTAGAATGTCAGTCTTCTTTTCTTTATCACTGCTTGAACTTTTTCGTAAGTTTGACATGGAGCGAGGTCATGCTGAAAAATGCCATGCGCACCATTAAATCACTTCCCCTTCTCTGGAAAAACCGTCCGTTGTATTATTTCACAATATGTATCTGAATTCATTATTCCCTCAATAGGACGAAGGCTACCAGGTCCTTCAAAGGTAAAACACCCCTAAAACATATTTTAACTGGGTGCTCCATCTCCTGTTGCAAATGTGCTTCCCGGACAGGTTAACCTTTGATCTGTCGTCCAACAGATGTTCTCTGTCCTTGGACAAAAATGGACCTCATCACTAAACATCACTCTTTTTTAATCATCAGAAGTCCAGTCATTATACATATTTGCCCATCCCAAGCGTTTTTCCTTCATTGAAGCTGTCAGGAGCTGCTTTTATACAAGTCTCCTCGCAGGTCGTCCAAATTCTAATAATCTGCGGCGCACTGAGGATGATTGTGTCTTTACACATCCGGGTGCTCACTCTCTCTCTGCAAGTCCAGATTTGTCATTGATGGACATATTACACTTTTCCTTATTATCAATTTACCAGTCCGTGCTGATGTTTTACGTTTTAGTCCACAGATTCCTTTTCGTTTTGGTGGAATCGATCCACTATCTTTGTATTATTTCAATAGTTCTGAAACACTGGATTTACTGACGTCTAAAGCAACAGAAATCTCACGAATAATCATCGAAGTATTTGCCTCCGCACACGGATTATTGGTCGTATTATCCACGGCGAAAGCGGGACTCGTCCCTTAAGATGACACCGGCCTTTTTATGGAAGGTATTATATATTTTTATATTTCACAGTGCGAAATAGTGCTACGCCACTAGGAATGCAGTATTTTTAAAATTCATATGTACCGTTAAAATAAAAGTATCATAGTGACATAAAAGGTCATAATTGTTTCAGATACAGTTTAATGAAACATCCACTTGTTATGACCTTAAGGTTCCTTTTAGGTAATTATCCGGGCTCATTCCACAGTTTTTTATAAAATGAGACTTAGTAAGCACTGCTGCTCAGAGAGATCATATATGAGCAACAGGACGAATTAAATGAATTTCCTGAAAACAAAATTATGGGAAACATTTGTTCTCGTAATCTGGCGAATTGACAAAAAATTAGATACTAATGTTTAAAAAGTATTTATTTCAAACATATTGTAAGAAATTATAAGAATCATTAAAATGGTATTTTAAATTTGAAGCTTGCAGATGTAACCTCAAATAAATTTTGTTTATGCAGATCTTTTGTTCACAATGATGCCCAAATTAGGGATTCCGCCTAAAAAAATTCAGTTTGCTATGCGGACGTCTCACCTGTTCCGTAATTCTGAAATGATTAAGAGATCACAGAATTAAGAACATATATCCTAACAAAATTTTGTGAACTATTTTAAACTCGTTTCTTTTTGCGAGTGACAAACTCGCATATACCAGAAAATATTCAGCGTCTTGAGCTTTGGGTAAAGTTCTGAAATGCGTCCATAATATTACCACAATGAAACAGCCGTTAAATTATGTATTTTTCCCTTTGCAGGAGTTCAAATGATCCAAAAATGTTTTAAACGTTTTTTTCAGAAAAATACCGAAAGAGGTTGAATTACTTATGTAGTTCTAATTTTGGACTGCGAGTTGGAAAGTATCTGGTAAAAAAAGAAAGTATAAAAACACCAAATTCTAGTGTCTGCGTGTGCGTGAAATGACTAATGATTTCTGAGCAGATTTTTGCTGTCATTATATATTTTACGTATCTTTGTCTTAAATAATCACTGTACCAAATATTAAATTCCCTGAATCCAAATGTTTTCGTATATTCTGCAGTTTTTATCCAGCTAGCCTGTCAGTGCCGCATCTAAATTTCTGGTACATCCTTCTTAATGGTAGAAAATCCAAAAATGTCCAAATGAAACCCAAAAATGTATTTATATAAACAACAAAGTCAATGTAATGTGATCAGAAAGAGACGCACTCCTTTATCGTTATGCTATGCCTATGTTTTGCTTTTATTACGTTTGAGAATCACAATGTTTTTTAGTGGACAGGTTAACCAGATGACTTTTTGGAATGGGATGGCATTTTAATTTAAAAAAGGAAGGTATTTAAAAAGGACATCATAAATTTATGCAAAAATGTATATGAATGCATGTACTCTGTAATTAAATATTTCAATTTGTGGGTTTATACGTGTAAAACTTTAAAAAAAGAAAGATTTTAGTCTGCTGACATTTTTGCTTACACTTTTGACTGGAAAAGATTTTCTTCCGTAGATTGGGTTTCTTTAACACATATTTTTGCAATTCAGAACATGGCATGCCTTTCAAATTGTATTTAACTATCAATATACTCCTATCAGATTCTTTAATATACTTAAAATATAAAAAGAAAAACTCATAGCAACGACTTACACTACACATAAAATAAGCAGTATGAGCTGACTGTTTAGATTATGGTTTGCAATAGATAACAAAATTGGAATTTATGTCGAGTATTACTGGAGTATTACAACACTCAAAATTTTGATTTCGGGAAAGAGAAAAAGCAGAGTAAGAATTGGGATGATGTAAACAGACATGCCGTGGCTTTTTTATGTCAATGTGTCCAAACTACATATCCAAGGCATTCGTCAAATAGAAAAAAAAACACTTTACATAATTTTATTTGAATAACCATTGCTTTTAAATATAAAATTATCTAAATTTTATTACTAAAACAATCCGCAGATAAAAAAACCGTCTTTCTTATACTCGATTGGGCTTCAGTATTTGTAGTTTTAAAATCCTCAAGACGGAGTCGCGAATATTCATCTGAAAAAAATGCGCTGCAGTCCGACATACACAGGTATTCTCTCGTTAAACTCTCAAAACAAATCAAGAAATCCACTTCACTGTGATAGAGGAAACATCTCAATAAATTATTCCGATATTTAGCATTCTTTGAGAAAACGGAAATTGTTGCTTTAAATTTAATAATACAATACAAATGGGAGAAATTATGTAATTTTCATACCACACTCCTGCAACACTAAGAAGGAAGCATCCGATTATCCTGAAATTCGCAGCATACGTCGCCCGCAAGAGGACATGAAAACGATTAGCATTGCACGGCATATGCAAATCATGTACGCCCCGCACGCCGCCGAGAAGCACTATAAGTAGAATGCACAGACGTAAGTAGCGGAATTGTGTTCTACTGCCGGACCTATGCGTCGTAAGTTTCCTGATGCCTCGTCGCAGAATACGGCAGTCATTCCAGCACGTTTCGGAGTTCGACACAGGACGAATAGTGGGTTATCGCAAGAGCGATATCTCGTACCGAGACATCGCCCCCGTGTGGGATGACATCCAGCCACAGTTAGGTGAGTATGGATTCGGTGAGTGCAGGAGGGATGGACGGACCGACGTCAGCGATTGCCGGAGCCACGGCAAACCACCAAACGAGACGACCTACATATTGTGCGGCGGGCATTAACGGCTCGCACCGTCACATCACGAACGTTAGCGCAGGAATTAGGGTGTGTTGCGCGACAACCAGTGTCAGCACGTACCGTTCGACGTCGTCTGCAGGAGCGGGAACTTGTCGAACGGCGCCCATTGCTCCAATTACCATTGACGTTTCACCAGCGGCGAGTGCGGCGGCAGTGGTCGGTTGAACGCCGCACCTGGACTACGGAATGGCACGACATTGTCTTCTCCGACGAATTCCGCTTCTGCCTGTAACAATACGATGGTCGCATCCGCGTGTGGCATCCCCGCTGCGATAGACTGTGTGACACCTGCATTATGCATCGCCATACCGGTCCGTCGCCTGACGTTATGTCTTGGGGCGCAATCGGATATGATACCCGCACCCCTCTGGTACGCATCGCCGGTACACTCAACAGCCACCGCTACATCTTCGACGTTTTGGAGCCTGCAGTCCTCCCTTACCTGTAGGACCTGCCAGCGGCCACGTTTCCACAGGACAATGCGCGCCCGCACGTGGCACGCATCTTGGAACAATTCTTCATGGCCCACCAGGTGTCACTGCTGCCGTGGCCGGCCTGTTCTCTCGATATGTCGCCCATCGATGTCTCAATATCTGTGTCCCAATATCTGAATATCTATATCGAATGTCTCAATATCTGTGTCCCTCTCAGACTTTGAGTCTGCATACTGTTCTCGCCCAATCTATGTGTCTACATACTCAATCTCTATGCCTCAATATCTGTATATCTCTCAATCTTTGAGTCTGCATATTATTCTCTCTCAATCTATATGTATACATAATGTTATCTCTCAGTCTCTATGCCAGAATGCTGTGCTCTCTCAATCTCCGTGTCCCATACTGTTCTCTTCTGTGTTTGCAGTACAACACTGTCACTCACAGTCAGATGTGAAAAATAATGAATAGGCTGTTGATTACATCAGAGTTCACCCACAGTGCAATACAAAGGCAGCCCAATTTCAAAAACACTACACAGTCGCATTACAATCATATGGTGACGCCCGGAATCACTGTGATGTACCCGCACAGACGAGTCACACTGTGCGCGTGACAAGGTCGATCACGCGTAGACATAATCGGCTGGCTAGGATAGATGAGCCATAGTGCGCCACGTTTAAGTGGTAGTGATTTAACTGACGTTCAAAAAGGAAAGATCATCAGCTACTGAGTCAAGGATGGAAGCAGCTCAGAAACGGCAGACTTAGTGGGTTGTTCGCGAGGTGCTGTAGTAAGGGTGTACCAAGAATGCACCGCCTACACACCGAGTACTTCCTGATGTCATAACTGTGGAGACCTAAAGGCCATCGACAACACAGAACGTCGACTGGTAAATGCCAATTGACGCGCAAAAGTGCGGCAATTGACGACGGCAATGATTACTGGTCAGCCAAGGTACGTGTCCCCGATAACAGTAGAGCGAACCCTTTTACGCATGGGTCTCCAGAGTCGGCTTATGTTAACCCCGGTCCATCAGCAACGACGCTTGCAGTTCGCATGGGACTACCGTCATTGGACAGTGCAAGATGCAAAAAGTTGCATTCTCCAACGAATCAACGTTCCTACTCCCCAGAAATGAAGGGTGGTGGGGGATACAACGTTAGACTTCCAAGAACCAACACTCGGACACGCTTGTCGGTCAAGTACAGGCCGGCGTTAGCAGTGTGTATGACTGGAGAATGTTTTTCCTGGTATTGGTATGGCCTCGGACCGCTCTGGCGCCGCTCGTACCACTGGATGGATCCCAGATCTTAAAAGGCCATCTCTCAATTCTCGCTGCTACATGCATCTCTTCATGTTGGACGTTTACCAAATGATAGTGGTGTCTACCAACAGCACAGTGCGTGGTGCCTCGTCGCTAAGGGATGTGTGGCTGTATCAGGAATATGGTAGCGATGTCCCCGTTCTCGTTTGGCCGGCGAAATCACGAACTCAATCCCATAGAGCGCTAGTGGGACTATTTGAATCGCCATGTTCGATGTGCTGGCCCACAACCATGTCATCTCCCTGATATCCGTGCTCTGCAGCAGTCCGAATGGGAATGTTTGCCTCAGTCAATTTTCCAGAGCCTCATTGCTTCCAAGACACAGTGTCTTGCCGTTTTCATCAGATCAAAGTACTTTAAGTCCCATTTTTATGTAGGTGGTCATATTACTCTGTTACGATCGTGTATATAATACGGAAGGGTCGTTTTACATATATATAATTTAAGGAATTAGGCGTTTCATACGTATGGCACTAGCTAATTTGAAGGTGAACGTCTACGAAGCAGACGTTCACCTCTCACATGTATGACACGTGATGCTTTGCAGTTTCCTCATCGCTTATTCGCAGTGGTGCTATTTCTTCAATCACAGTTGGCTTTAACCACAGCAGCCAACGAAGAATTCACAAACTGCGCTGTTTCAGAAATATTACTATTCTTGGCTCGAAAACCGATAATTATTCCTTTTTGCAAACGTGATAAATCGCTTATTTTATCCGTGGCGGCAACGAGTGATACGTTTTCAGAATGCCTAAAACACACCTTATATACAATCCAAGCCAGCTCACGACACGTGCCGTCTTTTATCGGCAACGTGCTGTTGACGACAAATGTAGTAGGTGGTCACAATAATGTGACTCGTCTGTGTATATATATATATATATATATATATATCATCATCATCATCATCATTGTCAACCATTATCAATCCACTGCTGGACGAAGGTCTCCCCAAGTTTCCTCCACAACGGTCTGTCTTGTGCCAGTCTCCTTCATATATATATCATCATCATCATCATTGTCAACCATTATCAATCCACTGCTGGACGAAGGTCTCCCCACGTTTCCTCCACAACGGTCTGTCTTGTGCCAGTCTCCTCCATGTCACCCCTGCATACTTTCGAATTTCATCCACCCATCTCCCATGTGGTCTTCTTCTGGGTCTTTTCCTGTCCCTTGGAATCCAATCTAAAATTTCGGCTGTCCATCGATGATCTGTCCTTCTGGCAGTATGTCCAGCCCATTGCCATTTCAGGGATTTAACTCTGATCATGATGTCTTCCACTCTTGTCATTTTTCGGATCCACGAGTTCCTCTTCTTATCTCTCCTGGTATATATATATATATATATATATATATACACACACTGACGAAAAAAAGATCCCAACACCACGAAAAATTAGTTGAAGAGGAATGAAATGGCGGCAATACATTTGTATAGGTAACATATTTAATCGATTAAATTTTCAAAATCACAGCTTATTGTAAGCGCGAGAAGAGTCATTTTAAATGTGAAATATAGGTACATTAATAACCGGTGTAACCGCCAGAATGTTGAATTCGAGCACGCAAACGTTCATGCATTGTGTCGTACAGGTGCTGGATGTCAGTTTGTGGGATGGAGTTTCATGCCTGTTGCACTTGGTCGGTCAATACAGGGACGGTTAATGCTGGTTGGGGATGACGCTGGAGTTGTCGTCCAATGATGTCCCATACGTGCTCGATTGGTGAAAGATCTGGTGATCTAGCAGGCCACGGCAACATGTCGACACTCCGTACAGCATGTTGGGTTACAACAGGGGTATGCGGGCGAGCGTTATACTGTTGGATAACACCCCCTGGAATGCTGTTCATTAATGGCAGCACAACAGCTTGAATCACCAGACCGACATGCAACTGTGCCATCAGGGTGCGTGGGATAACCACGAGAGTGCTCCTGCTGTCATAGCAAATTGCTCCACAGACCATAACTCCAATTGTAGGTACAGTGCGTCTCGGCCGCCGAAAGGTTCGTTGCAGGCTCACACCTGGCCTCCTTCTAACCAACACACGGCCATCACTGGCACACAGGCAGAACCGGCTTTCATCAGAAAACACAACAGATCTCCACTCCGTCCTCCAATGAGCTCTAGCTTGACCCCACTGACGTCGCAAACGGCAGTGGTTTGGAAGTAAGTAGAATGCACGCTACAGGGCGTCTGGCTTGGAGCTGTCCTTCAAGTAACCGATTTGTAACAGTTCGTTGTGTCACTGTGGTGGCAACAGCAGCTCTAATTGCTGCCGCAGACGCGGTACGATGCGCCACGGCCATATGCCGTACACAGCGGTCTTCCCTATCAGCAGTGCCACGTGGCTGCCTGGAACCCGGTCTTCTAGAGGCAGTACCTTTCCTTGACCACCGCTGCCAGCATTCATGCACAGTGGCTTCATTCCTGCCAAGTCGTTCTGTAATATTGCGGAAAGAAAATCCACCTTCTCGTAGCCCTATTACACGACCTCGTTCAAACTCCGTGAGCTGTTCATAATGGCTTCTTCGTCTTCTTAAAGGCATTCTTCACTAACACCAACAACCTACGTCGAATCTTAACGATAACTAACGCTCACGAACGTTACAGCGCGTATTTACAGCAAACCTGCTGGGCATGTTCCGAGGGGCGCTACTGGCGCCACACGTATGCGCCGAGCGCCAAATTTGCATAGACGTCATCTTACAGATATACTTTCACCGCCTTCTAACTGTCGTTTATCTAACACAACCCCTTCTTGGTGTTGGGATTTTTTTCCGTTAGTGTATATGGGATGAAAGGTCAAGTGATGCGTAACATCACAGCCTTTCCATGACAAATGTTAAACCTGCCTTCTCGTGGTGCATTTTGTTCCCACTAAAGGGGCTCTGACGACCGCCAGTAGCAGTATAAATATACCATCGGGATTATAGGAAATGCTATCCCACACTCACCAACCCGCTTGGCCAGCGTGGTGAGTTATGGCCAAACCCCTCCAAAATGACTCCACAACTTAAATCTTGGCACTCAGTCTCCGGCATCTGGAATGTACTTTTCCAAGGCAGCAGCCAGTGCGACATGAAGGCAGAGGGTGCTGAGAATCCCCGTAGGACCGGACTAGGCTGCCATCTGATGCTGACCTGGGCTACGTATAATGGACGCTCCCTATCTTCTGATTCAAGGCCTCTTGAATTGGAAGAGGAACAACAAAGGATCAAGTGAGATATCATCGGGCTAAGGAGAAAAGGAGAAGATCTAATTGAACTGAAAAGTGGACGTCTCCTCTACTATCGTGGGACATATACTGGCAGAACCAGTGGTGATGGATTTATAATAAACAAGAAACTGAAAGTTAAAATTGCAGAAGTTAAAGGTTCCTCTGACAGAGTTGCATGACTCGTTATCCAACTCTCGAGAAGCTACCAGACGCAGACATTTCAAACTTATGCACCCACCACAAGTCATTCTGAAGAAGAAATTGAAGAATTTTATGAGGAAATTCGTCATCCAAATAATAAAGGTAAGCAACATTTGAAGATAAATATGGGAGATTTCAATGCAAAAATAGGGCAACGGCAACAGAATGAGACTTAAGTAGGTAATTCGGTCACGGCAACAGAAACCAGCGTGGAAATACTCTCGTTTTGTTTGCAGAGGCAGAAGGGCTTTTCATCTTGAACTTCTTTTTCAAGAAATAGCCACACAGGGAATGGAAATGGAGACATCCAAACGGAACGAGAAGTGAAATTTATTTTATTATATGTAACACAAAATTGGTCATAGAAGACTGCATTGTGCTAAAGAAGTTCAACACAGGTAGTGACCATAGATCGGTGAGATGTAAGACGCATCTCATCATTAACTTGAACATGGCAAGCTCATAAGACAAACAAAAACTATTGACATAACCAACCTTAAAAAATACAATAATACCTTCAAGTTGGAATTGAAGAACAGATTCTCTCCTTTAGAAGGCCTAACATCGGAAGAAGTGGATATTTCTGAAGTTACCAGAAAAAGTAACCAAAGCTCCTATGGAAACAGCAACAAAATTAGTTGGGTCTAAGAACAAGTTGCATGTGAACAAATTATCAGGAGAAACCAAAATGTTGATGCAAAAAAGAAGAGAGATGAGGACAACTAAAGGAGATGTGACTTACAAAATGGAATACATAGAGCTATGCAAGACAGTACGAAAACGTAATACTGAAGACGTAAGGAAATTCAACTGTGAACTAGTAAGGAGAGCAATTGAAAACAACCAAAGCCTAAAGATAGCAAAGGGACATCTCAGTAAGGGAAGAAAACAGATTATGGCACTGAGAAAAAAAGATGGTTCTGTAACAAGAAATAGAGGGGAAATTTTGACAAGAGCGAAAGATTTCTACTCCAAATTATATGAAAGGGATGATACATGTACTCCAGACGTAATGAAAGGTACCAGAGCGGGGAAAAGCTCCAGGAGAAGATGGAATTACTGTAGACATCATACAAGAAGCAAGTGGAGAAATCGAAACAGTAGTCGCAAAAAATTTCACTCGATGCCTTAATGAAGGAAAGATTCCTGAGGATTGGAACACCGCTACAAAGATCTTGCTACATAAAAAAGGTGACATTGAGGATCTCGGAAACTACAGACCTATCAGCCTCCCATCAGTAGTTTATAAAATCTTCACTAAAGTTCTTTCACACCGCTTGAAGGTAACACTGGACATGGCTCAACCGAGAGAACAAGCTGGATTCAGGAGTGGCTACAGCACAATAGATCATATCCACGTGCTGAGAGAACTAATTGAAAGAGCGAGGGAATATGAACTTCCATTGTGCATGGCTTTTATCGATTATGAAAAAGCCTTTGATTCGGTGAAACCATCAGCAGTTACAATGGCTCTGAAAACCTGCGGTATTGAAGATACATACATTAATATTATTAATAACATCTATGAAAATGCAAGTGCAAAGATTAGGCTGTTTGAAAATACAACACACGTAAAAATTGGAAAGGGAGTGAGACAAGGTGACACCATATCTCCGAAGCTCTTCAATGCTACATTGGAGAGTGTCTGACAGTCGCTGAGCTGGGAAAACAAGGGGATAAAGATTAATGGAGATTATCTAACCCACCTTCGTTTTGCTGATGACGTAGTCATTTTTGCAACTAGCCCATCAGAGCTGCAGAGTATGATCCAGGAACTTGCTGACAAGAGTAAAGAAGTGGGATTAAAAATGAACTTTCAGAAGACAAAAGTGATGTTCAATGCTTTTACAAGAAATGAAGATTTATCGATTGATGGAGAAAAGCTGGAGATAACAGACACGTACGTTTATCTTGGACAGCAGATATCAAGTGAGGGTCACATTGATGAAGAAATTAATCGGCGTACAAAACTTGCCTGGAGAGCTTTTGGAAGAAACAGCATAATTTTCAAGAGCAATATGCCATTATGTCTTAAAAGAAAAGTGTTTGATCAATGCATCCTTCCAGTGCTTACGTATGGTACAGAGACGTGGACCTTAACTAAAAGAGACATACAAAGGCTGCAGACAACTTGAAGAAGCATTTAGAGGTGCATACTTGGTGTAACCAGGAGAGATAAGAAGAGGAACTCGTGGATCCGAAAAATGACAAGAGTGGAAGACATCATGATCAGAGTTAAATCCCTGAAATGGCAATGGGCTGGACATACTGCCAGAAGGACAGATCATCGATGGACAGCCGAAATTTTAGATTGGATTCCAAGGGACAGGAAAAGACCCAGAAGAAGACCACATGGGAGATGGGTGGATGAAATTCGAAAGTATGCAGGGGTGACATGGAGGAGACTGGCACAAGACAGACCGTTGTGGAGGAAACTTGGGGAGACCTTCTTCCAGCAGTGGATTGATAATGGTTGACAATGATGATGATGATGATGATATATATATATATATACACACACACATACATGGGATTTTTTTTTTATGCGAAAAGTTATTTTGATAAAGTTGTAAGAAATTAAATTTTGCGCCGCAATTGTGCACTTCAAATTTCAATGTTCTCAGGTTAATGTTTGGCACATGATATTATAGTTTCAGTCCTTGTGAGCTTAAATAGTTTGGTCTAAACATCCTCCAAATACGTGGCGTCAGTAAATAAACAAATACATCGCTGTTTCCAAGTTCTAGAAAGACATAGCAACCGAAAAATATTTTTCAGCCACCGCCGTGGAATCGAACCACGGATCTCTCGATATCTAGCCAAGCGAGTTAGTTTTACACCACGGTGGCCGTGGATTTTTGGCCACCGTGGTGTACAGCTAACGCGCCCAGCTAGATATCGAGAGATCCGTGGTTTGATTCCGCGGCGGTGGCTGAAAACAATTTTTCGATTGCTATATCTTTCTGAAACGTGGAAAGAGCAATGTTTTTATTTATTTAGTTCTGGTCTTTAGCATAGATACTAAATGAAATTTAAATATCCAAATAATCTTGATGTTGCTGTAAGTTTTGAGTTTTTGCCTTTCTAGATTTTATCACTCAAGCAGGTCCTATAGCGTAGTAATTCCATTTATTTAATGTTGTTATAAGCATAAAGATTCGCATGATTTCGCTCTCCACTGAGAGGATTTTCCTAGGAAATCGTTGACCCAAATGATTTGATCACTTGTTTTTGCAGAGTCAGTTATGTTAATTCACAGTATTATTAAATTCGAATAAAAGATAACCAATGGTTCATATGAAAAAAATTCACTAAGATTTACGTATAGAAAGTTACGATTTACCTGTACAGTTATTTGATCTGTTTTCGTACATATTTTCAGTAAAAACACACTGTCGTTTGTGCTGTTGAAAACTGCAACTTTCTTTAAAGAAAAACATTTTTAAATGTTGTTGAAACAGTATATCAGATGAAATTCTGTAATTTTTTAAGTCTAAAATACTCCATTGTGATTATACTTCTCTGCATTACAGTGACAAATGCCTAGTTACTATTTTGATTATAATATGACTAGAAATTAAACTTCTCTCATATATTTCTATCGTTAGATTCAAATCTTCTTACCTTGCTGTTTGTCAATTTTCAGCCCTAGTAGAACTTTTTGTTCTTCGGACTATTATGCTTCTTTGAGAAGTAAATTTAAAAAAAGATAAACAATTCGTTAATATCGTTTTAACATGAAGAAACGCTGCTTATTTCAATCAGCAAATAAATTCCTTATTCTAGTTTGTGTAGATAAGAACTCTGCACGTACAGCTGTTAGAAGCACTTGTCCTCTAAAAATTGTTAAAATAAATAATTTCGTAGGTGATTTCACAGTGAAAACATGTGAAATCAAATAATATAGACTGGTAACATTTCTGACTTAAATGAGCCATATTGATATGTAAATGTTTTATTTTAGGACAACTTATTATGCATTAAGTCATAATATAAACGAAATACAAATGTTGAAAAGTTTTAGCCATGAATAGGTAAGATAGATTTTACCAAGTCAGTAAAATCATGCAATGCATTGATTATGATACGCTTTCCAATATACTAGAAATCATTATTCAAGCTATTACTCAAGTTATGAGGGAAATGGCTGTGGAATAAATCTCACCCCAGTACCCTGACCTTTGATCCATTTGGATGATATTCAACAGAACTGGTTCAGTATATCTCCGAAATAACATCATAAAGTTTTGTCGCAATCGAAGCAATTTTACGTAAGTTATGATGCATAAGCGCTCTGGAATATATCCCGCTCCTGTGTCCTAACCTTTGACTCCATTTCGCCCATTTTCAAAAGGATTCGTTCCCAGAAAGGTCTCCACATCATACCAACATTTCATCCAAATCGAAATATTTTTACGTAAGTTATGACTCATAATGTCGATGGAAGTGATTCCGCTCCTATGTCCTGACCTTTGACACCTATTTCGCCAATTTTCAATAGGGTTTGTCCCCAGGTGGTCTCTTACGACATACTAAAAATATAATCGAAATCGAACCTTTTTTACGTTAGTTTTGACGCATAAGAGCAGTGGAATGGATCCCGCTCTTATGTCCTGACCTTTGACCCCATTTCGTTCACTTTCAAACGGGTTCCTTCCCAGGTGTTCCCCTACCCCATACTAAAATTTCATCGAATTCGAACGATTTTTACGCAAGTTATCGTGCGGACGAGCATACGCACACAACGCGTGACGCAATGAGGCAGATGGGAATCACGACAATCTGCTAGCAAGGTGTGATGTCATAAAACTTTAATAGAATCCATAAACAATGTGTGACGTAATGAGATAGATGGCATGACCGCGTGCCAACATCTAATGGGGCGACGCCATGACACCACACAACAAACTTGGTAATTCGGGGTGGTTATTAAACCCACTAAACAAATTTTCAAATTTTTTAAAGTCAAAATCAAGCTAAATCGATTTCTGGTACCAGAAAACGGTAGGTTAACGACCTTCATCAAAATCCTTAGAGCCGTTTACAAAATAAATTTTACATACATGCAAGAATTGCTCCTTTAAGGTGAACGTCAAGTAATTTTGCTTCCTGTACTTCGAATGGAAAAATTTCTGTACACATTTTCTTCCAAATTAATGCGTTCCCAAGGATGAAAATTTGAACATCGATTAACATATCTTCATTTCATAACTTGGAATACTTAATATATTCTAAAACATAACCATAATTACGCAATCCAACATTTTTTTATCTGCTGATGTCATGAAAATACAGGTCGCGCCATCATTTTTCTGGACAATTAATGCGTTCACAAGGATGAAAATTTGAACATGGAGTAAAATAGCTTCATTTTATTACTTGGAATACTTATTATTTTCTAAAACATAACCATAATTATGCAATCCAACATTTGTTTGTCTACTAACGTCATCAAAGTACAGGTCGCGCCATCCTTTTTCTGGTTTCAACACCACCAATGGAAAAGTTATTTATTTTTAATGCAATTATGATTAGGTTTTAGAAAATATTAAGTATTCCAAGTTGTAATAAAAATTTTTATTCCATGTTTAAATTTTCATTCTTGGGAACACCTTAATTGTGAAGGAAATGTGAACAAAAGTTTTTCCGTTGGAAGTATAGGAAGCAAAATTACTTGACATCCACCTTAATAATATGGGATAAGAGCGATGGAATGGATCGCATTTATATATACTGACCTTTGACCCCATTTCGTCCAAATTCAATAGGGTTCGTCCCCAGGTGGTTCCCTAACACCTACTGAAATTTCATCGAAATCGAACCATTTTTACGCACGTTATGACGCATAAGGGCAATTGAATGCATCTCGCTCTTATGTCCTAACCTTTGACCTCACTTCACACATTTTGAATAAGATTCGTCCCCAGGCGGTCCCCTACCACATACTAAACTTTCTTTGAAATCGAATCATATTTACTCAAGTTATGACGCATAAGGCCAATGGAAGGATCGCGCTCCTACGTCGTGACCTTTGACCCTATTTGTCCCATTTTCAATAGGGTTCGTCCCCAGGTGGTCCACTACTACTTACTAAAATTTCATCGAAATCGAACAATTTTTACGCCAGTTATCGTGCGGACAGACGGACGGACAAAGCTGGATCATATACGCTTCTTCAACCTACGGTTGGAAAGCGTAAAAAACCTTTGTGGCTCTCATTTCATCGAAATAGACATTAAATTGGATCACTTTAAGTAGCAGCGATATAAGGTAATTGAAAACGCTTGAAATCAAAGAAAATGATCTGTTGGAATTATTTTAAGTTGATCTCCTGCTATTTGTACTGCATTTGAAAATGAAAATACTATAAATGCTCATGTACATATGTATTGTATTGTTCTTCAGTCTGAGAAGGCAGCAAAAAGTTTGATATAAAAAGAATAATTTCAATTGTAAATCATTGTATTAGTGTTGTTTGATATTTTTTGTATTGCAAGCCTACTTGGAAATATAAGTTACATACCGAATAGGCGACCTCCGGCAACAACGGACAAAACGTGAAATGGCAGTGGTCAGTTATTGAGTATATTATAGTTTACAGTTTCGTTTTTTGAGAAGCGTATGCTTCCTTTCCCCAAAAAATAATGAAGAGCATGGTGAATATAATTTAAACCAATTGGTTTATTTAATATAAATTCATATTTCTATCTAAAGTACTGCGCAATAAAATGTTTTAGATGGTATTTATAAAAAATCGAAAGCAATGGCCATACTAGGTTATTTTAAAATTTGTACTATGTCAGAGGTTTTTTTGTTTGTTTGTTTATGTTTTAGGGACCACCATGAGCACATTGAGGATATTTAAACAGTCGCCCGTCTTTTATTTTGAGCAAACTATTCTAGGGAAGCGTGAGAGCATGTGCGTGAGACGAACACACTATACATGTTTCACCTGGTTACGCACCCGGTGTCATCTCCGACGAATATTTAAAAGCTCGCAATTAGACCACTGCGCCACCGGGAAGTAATGTCCGCGGTCACATATAACCCCTCTGATCGACCACCTGTATTAGTCTGCACGATCGCTGATATCTGAGATTTTGTTGTTTATTTTATTGTGACTTTCACTGTTACCCTTGATATGTTTGCACTCGAAGAGTTTAATAGTAACATTTGATATGTTTGCACTCGAAGAGCTCATATCACTCGTTTTACCCATTTCTATCATCTCGTTACAAGCCGTTAGCGAAATGTTTCCCATACTACAGTTCAGTAGTGACTGTCTATTGTGCCATTCAAATACGATTAACCTACCCACCCATCAGATACTGATATTTGATCCTTTTTTATCCATATGATCTCAATACTTGTGGTTTGCTTGGCGGCACACTCTAATTCAGAAGCCTCCTTATCTTTCTTCAGAGATGGCCGCGAGTTCAAATCCCGGAAGATGCATTGTTGGTGTACTTACTTTACTTACATTACTTGCTCTCTCCCATTTCTGCAACCACCGACCCCACACTAGGGACGGATGTCTGCCCATATACCTCTGAGTTGCTGACGGGGGAATTTTTGCCCCGAAATACCCAAAAACAATCTAGGCTCTTGAATATTCCCCAACTGAAGCAAATGTATAAAAAACATTCGTGGACATAAACCATTCGGATGAATACGTCTTCACACGATTTTAATGATCTGAAAATATGAAATATATATAAAATTAAAATACTACAAAACACACCAGCACTTTCAGAGCGCTATTCGCCCCATCATCAGATGTGATCGGATTTCCCAAACCGTACACTATAAATATCTGTAGTGCGCCATACCAGCAATCGGCGTAACAGAATCTTGCGATATACGCGCCATCAGTCCCGGTGGTTAAACCACGATCAAAGCGACACCACACCACAAATCGAAAACATGATCATAACTGCACTATTAAGTATTAAAATAGAAAAAAGGAAGATAGTTCTGAGGAATGACCAACGCTTGTAGACAAAGACGTCTATAAATATCAGGTAGATCCCAAGGGTAATTATCGTTACAGTAACATCCTTTGAACGCGGAAAGGAATAAACTCTCAGTCACCAGGAGTATGTGGGTAGATGCTGGGGTTATCAAAATTTTGGCATTGTCCCAGTCAGGGATTAAATCTTCTGAATCAATGCACTTGGTAGGGGCTGTTCAGATATGGCTTGCTTTTAAACTATATTTATGTTCTGCAGCCTGAGGCACAGTTTCCGACGAGTGGAGTCTATGTAATAGTTAATAATCTCATGCGAGTTATTGTTCAATAGTGGGATGCAATAAACACCCCACCTCTGTGAATCATCAATTCCTGGGTGGTCTTTCTTCAAAACGGATGATAGGTTTTTAACTCCCACGCAAAAATATAGCCGGTATCTAGAGCAAATTTTAGGCATCAAGGTAGTAAAACCAGGTAGGAAATCCATTTCTCCAACAAACTTATAATAACATGTGGATCACCGACCAAAGTTGAGAGAGGTCAACGGGATGCATAAATTCGACGAAAAATTTTACAAAAGATCTGTCGAGGATAGCCGAACGATTGGGTTAAATCAAAAATGTAATTGATTTCCTGATTAAAGAAAATCCTAGTGGAAAAATGTGTAAATGCTCTATGAAACAAAGAGTAAAGCGATGCAACTTTATGTTGCATAGGATGAAATGAGGCAAATGGGATTAAGGAACCAATATTTTCAAGGTATGAATGAAGAAATTGATACTATCTTGCACAAGGAGTTACGTGCCGATCCAACGAAGTACACAGTTTCTGCGTTAGGTAGGTTAAAGAAAGCTGATGAATTTCCTGAGGGTTTTACGTTGCGTTTACTCTACCGCCAGGTTACCGTGTGCCTGATATCTTTGGTCGCATTAAATTGCATAAGGTGGGGTACCCGTTTCGTCCTCTGGTATCGGGCTATGTTAACCCCACCAGACCTTTAGGAAAAGCCTTGACCAATTATCTTGCCAAATTTACCGGGAGTTCACTTTATTCGATTAAGAGTCCCGTTGAGGCTTTAAATTGGCTTAAGGCATTTCAACCACACCCAGGGCTTCTCATTTTGCCGTCTTTGGATGTTGTAGCGTTGTACTCTAATGCACCCATGGAGGCTACACATCAAATAATCGATGCTAAACTAGCTGATACCCGCGTTCCCCATCTCGGAATTTCGGCTATTATGAATGCTTTGCGATTTGTTAAGTAACATTCGTTTCTTAAATTCCAAAGATGCGTTTATCAGCAACTTCAAGGTTCCCCTACGGGTTCCCCCTCTTTCAGCAGTTCTCGCTGAGATCTCGATGCAAGATCTTGAGAACAAAGTTATTAGTGAATTACCCCTTCCCCAGCTTCTATTTTTAAGGTACGTTGACGATACCTTGGTAGCGTGGCCTCACTCTCAAGATGATTTATTTTGTTTCGCCGAAGTACTTTCTTCAAAGTATACTACTATCAAGCTCTCGGTACAACATGGGTCTATGTGTGAAATCCCTTTTCTAGATTTTTGTATTCACACGCACCGAATTTCGTATCACTTATCTTTTTCGGTTTATCATAAGCCTTCTGCCCCGGGTTCCTTAATTCCATTTGCCTCCTTTCATCCTATGCAACATAAATTTGCTGCGCTTTACTCTTCGTTTCATAGAGCATTTACACATTCTTCCACTAGGCTTTTCTTTAATCAGGAAACCAATTACATTTTTGATTTTGCCCACTCGTTCGGCAATCCTCGACAGATTGTTTGTAAAGTTTTTCGTCGAGTTTATGCATCCCGTCGACTGCTCTTATTTTTGGTCGGTGATCCACATGTTATTAAAACGTTTGTTGGAAAAATGGATTTCCTACCTGGTTTTATTACCTTAATATCTAAAATTTGATCCAGATACCGCTTAATATTTTTGCGTGGGAGTTAACAACCTATCATCCGTTTTGAGAAAAAGACCTCCCGGGAATTGATGATTCACAGAGGTGGGGTGTTTATTGCATTCCACTATTGAACAATGGATCGAATGAGATTATTACCTATTAAATAGTCTCCACTCGTCGGAAACTTTTCCTCAGGCTGCAGGAACATAAATAAAGTTTAAAAGCAATCCATCTCTGTACAGCCTTTACCAAGTGCATTTATTCAGAAGATTTAATACCTGATTGGGACAATGCCAAAATTTTGATAACCACAGCCTCTACCCACATGCTACTGGTGACTGAGAGTTTGTTCATTTCCGCGTTTAAAGGAAGTTGCCGTAATGATAATTGCCCTTGGGATCTACCTGATATTCGGATACGTCTTTGTCTACAAGTGTTGGAAAATCCTCAGAAATACCTTTCTATTTTCGACCTTAAAACTTAATATTGCAGTTACAATCATGTTTTCGATTTGTAATGTGGTGTTGCTCTGATCGTGGTTTAACCGCCGGGACAGGTGGCGCGTATATCGTAAGATTATGTTACGTCGATTGCTGTTATGGTGCACTACAGATATTTATACTGAACGGTTTGGGAGATCCGATCACACCTGATGATGGGGATTTTAATGATTTTAAGATAATTGAAATCGTGTGAAGATGGTATTCATCCTACTGAAGCAAATATGCTGATTGTCGAACAGTTTCTTCTGCGACCTAAGTTTACCTCATCCACGAGAATCGGACCTTACACGTGCAATAATACTGTCATTCCTGCTCTTCATTACGGCGCCATCATTAGTCCATCATCACCTAGACATTACTTTCACACTTTACTCAGTTATTATTAAGCGTCTTTACTTTGCTTGAGCACCAGTCGAATCGTCACGGAGAGTACACTGATTTTGTCTGCATTCGAGATTGATGTGCAGACAAAATCGTGTTTAACTATCTATAATTTTAGCTTCTGATCGAAGCGTCATGTTAAGGCCCGTTAATGGATGAAGGATTGGCTAAACGAACGTAAAAATTATTCATATGGTGTCTTATTGAAAGACATATCTGCTATTTCGTGGATGTGTAAGAACTGAAATGGTTGTTTCTGACAAAGAAACAGGACGAAAAATTTCGTTAATGACACGTTCCTACGTTTCATCAAAATACAAGAGATAATTCAGGAGTTTTTACTTTTTCTTAATGTTTATTGTGTGCACGAATGTTAATGTTAGAAAAATTGATGTCGAATAAATAGTTAAAAACAGACTGCTTTCGTTTATTCGTAAAATACTGAAAATCTGGGTCACCGCTCATTAAATAACGTTTCCTCTCCTGCTAAAGGAAATTAATTTGAATAAGAACATTAACTCCCCAAACATATTTCACTTTTAAGACAAAATGTGTGTGACATTACTAAACTTTATTATTTTAACTATAATAACAGAATTCCAGCAAGAATGGACTAAACGCATGTACTCTTAGAAATTGTGTGGTAACAGGATTTCTCTCTTTGAAAGAATTTTAACAAATTATTACTGAAAAGATGCATGTTTTTCAAGGTAGCGTTTATATTGAACAGATATAAAACGTAGAGTTAAAATACCTGTTAAGAGTTTTACTTGATGTAACAAAGAGTGGGACGCTGTTGTGTGTTCTGAACATACATGCAAATGTAAAGCTTTCCGTTTTAGGGCTACTGCGCGTGGTCTTTTTACCATACTTGTATTATCGGTAAACAATAGTGTTACGAAGATGTACACCAAATTAATAGAATTGAATGAAGTTTATATGAACTTTCTTTTGCCTATGAGATGTTCATGTACTGTAAAAACTTTGTGCGAATCATATACATGATCAAGAGACAGTGTTTTCTTAGGAAAAATTGTTATATATCTTAAAGATTCCACAACATTAATTACAAAATTTGCGGTACTTTCTTGCAGATATTATATTTAAGGATTTGGGGCAAAGTTTATTTTTTTAGTTTGGCTCTTCTAGATATGTAATGAATTTGGCCGTTTGTCAAATGTTCAGAAGAAAGACTGGATTAGTTTAATTGGACAGTGCATTCCGCCGCTATCTTAAGCCTGAGAAATCTAAGGGTTATTATATTCTATTATGAAATACTGGCATATTTCTTTTTTCTTTCAAATTACAACCGAATAGAAATAGCTGGAACAATGACCGCAGCAGTATAAGACTTCATCGCTTCAAAATTATACGAAGCAGAAACAAACTCTTCGAGTGAGTTACAATGACCCTGCAAAAAGCCTAGTATTTTGCAATCATCCGACTGCATATAATCTACTTCAAAGGTAACGTGATATTCTCTGGCAGATTAAGGAACGATTAGGTATCTCGGCAATCGAATAAGCAGAGCTACTCCAGAACCGTCGATTCTCTCACTTTCTGTTGTAACCTTGCACCAATATCTGAATCTGGAGAAAGCAGATTTTTGCTAAAGAATTTCATATTGATGACCTTAAACTCATTTTACCAGTAAGAAAAGTTGACGTAGAGTAAGCAAAACAGGCTTAAAAACGCTCAAAAGAATTCATTCGCTGTTAAAAAGGGAGTGGAACACGTATTGAAATACTGAACGTGCTCATCAGAAAGCATAACCCCTCTGATCGACCACGCTGTTATTTGAAATGGTCATTTAGAAACGTTACTGATACAGATCGTTTCTAATAACCAGACTATAGGGTAATAATAATGGCGCGACTGCTTATAGCCCATTGAGTTGCTCACGGTGGTCGTTAAACCTCCAATCAAAAAAATAATAATAATAATAATGGCGATGAATCTTGGAAAAGAAAGCGAAGATATTTCAGTAAATTGTTTCTGAGTAACTTGATTTTTTCATGTTACATCATGTCCGTATCAGGAAAACAGATCTTTCTTCACCATTTTTTGAGTAATGAAAGAAAGAATAAAGAAATTGTAGTGCACATTAAACAGTTATAAACTTCTGATCTGTGCTTCTGAGATGTGATGTAGACAGGAATTGTGTTTACGGAGGTTTCATCAAACCCAACCCAAGGGGTACATTTCAGTTTACAAAGGGCAGGAAACTTTGACCACCGTTTTGTTCTGGAGCATCGAGAGATTAGGGGCTTAAATCGTTTTAAATTTCCATAAATGCTAATGTGCCATCAAGGGTAAACGGTTACACCTGATTTCCAAATTGGGTGTTTGACGCAATATCACATTCCTGGATAAGAATATACGCGGGAGGCTTATTTCTTGTACTGTATGAAATTCATTTTATAGAAATTAAATAAGGAAATTTCATTTTTGCTTGCATGTTAATTTCCCTCGATTTTGCAATATATACTGCTGGTCACCCAAAATGCAACACCACGAAGGAAGCATTCGATTGGTCTGAAATTCGCAGCATGTGACGCCATCGAAAGGACATGCAAAGGATTTGCATTGCAAGGCATATGCAAATCACGTGCGCCCGGCACGCTACCGAGAAGCACTATAAGAAGGGTTCACAGAATTTGGGTGTAAGCAGAGGAAGTGTGTTGTGCTGACGGACTTGTGCGTGGGAAGCTACCTGATGCCTCGTCGCAGAATACGGCAGTCATTCCAGCACGTTTTGGAGTTCGACAGAGGATGAATAGTGGCTTATCGCGTCAGCGGTTTATTGTACCGTGACATCGCCGCCCATGTGGGACGACCTCCAGCCACAGTGAGGCATGTATGGATTCGGTTGGTGCAGGAGGGACGGACGGACCGAATGAACGTAAGCCGCAGCCGCGCCACACCACCGAACGAGAGGACCAGCATGTTGTGCGGCTGGGATTGACGGCTCGCACCGCCACATCACGAATGTTAGCGCAGGAATTAGGGTGTGTTGCGCAACAACCTGTATCAGCACATACCGTTCGACGTCGTCTGCAGGATCAGGGACTTGTCGCACGATGCACATTGCTCCGATTACCAATTACGTTACACCAGCGGCGAGTGCGACGGCAGTGTGCCGTTGAACGCCGCACCTGGACTACGGAATGGCAAGACATTGTCTTCTTCGACGAATCCCGCTTTTACCTGCAACACTACGATGGTCGGATCCGCGGGTGGCGGCACCACGGCGAGAGACTGTATGACGCCTGCATTATGCATCTCCATACCGGTCCGTCGCCTGGCGTTATTTTTTGGGCGCAATGGGATATGACACCCGCACCCCTCTGGTACGCATCGCCAGCACACTCAACAGCCACCGCTACATCTCCGACGTTTTGGAGCCTGTAGTCCTCCTTTAACTGCAGGACCTGATAGCGGCTACCTTTCAACAGGACAATGCGCGCCCGCACATGGGACGCATCGTGCAAATTTTTTTACGCTCCACCAGGTGTCACTGCTGCAGTGGCCCGCCTGTTCTCCCAATATGTTGTCCATCGAACACGTCTTTTCGCTAATCGGCTGCCGAGTGGACCGGCAAGCACCACCCGCGTCTACGCCTCATGAACTGTGGCAACGTGTGGAAGCAGCCTGGACCGACATACTGAAAGCCCACGTCCAAAGCCTCTTTCGTTCGATGCCGCGGCGTGTAGCGGACGTTATTGCCAGCTATGGGGGCCGCACGAACTATTGACGCCTGCGTGTTCCGCAAGTCGCACGGTCCTGTAAGCTCAATCGTTTCAACTTTGTATCCGTTGTATGTGTCCAGTAAATCTGGCTTTGCTATCTCGTGTCCTTCTTGGTGTTGCATTTTGGGTGGCCAGCAGTGTATTTATTTTATATTTATCATTTAATCAAGATGTTACTTCACAGCTATGCGTTACATTCTCCCAAAATCAAAGTTCCTTCTGTAGGCAAATATAGCAAAAACCACGTTATTTGTTAATAATATATGTCAAATTTATGCAGTTCTAATGTAGCAATGGGCTGGATATATCTTAGTAATGACATAAGTTTTCCACTAATGAGTTGCTTATTCTTAAAAATTTTGAAATTTTTATTTTGTAGGTTCTTCAAAAGTGAGAAAATTTGATCTAGGTACAAGAATTTTCTCGTATAAAAAGTAGTACTCAAAAAAGAGTTTCTTTGTGAATTGTGTTTGAAAACAGCGACTTACTGAATGTTGCAAAAAGCAAATCTTAAATTTTCTGAAAATTATATTTGTGATGAAAGAAAATCGTATTCCGTAGTTTACGACAGTATTGTGAACAAGAAGAAATGGTCGTACAAACTAGGTGGTACAACATTTTTCCACCTACTCCACGTGGAATTCTACACGTTTTCCACCCAGTGCTCCAAAGCTCTTATTCCCTCTAAATGAATTGGATTTTTAAGGCTGTCAAACTCGGCATCCAGAACATGAATAACATCTCTTTCCGTGCAAATATTCACAACAGTACCTGTCTTTCTGACGATTCGGAAAGAAGAAGGAACCCATCAGGGTCAAGGTCGATGCGTAGAGAAGTTATAGAAGCAGTTCAAACCAAGATTCATGGATGGCACACATGTTACCTGTTCATTTGTCCCTTGAAGCTTTATTATCATGTGAGAAAAATGTACAAAACAGAATAGTAAGATCTAAGGAAAACCATACTGAGTAAAAACACACAGATGGATGGAATACGCAGTAAACTGCCTTTGCAAGTAAGCATTTCCTCCAGTTTCACATACACTAGCATGTCAATCACACGTTATTTATCACACTATTGATCCGAAATCTAAAACGTCTATCATTTTTTTCTGTAGTACAATTTTTGAGTTACATCCTTTGTAAATTCCATCGATAAATTTAGAATTCTGAAGAACTGATGTGATATCAAAAGGCTATTTTGAAGAATTAACATCAAGGGTCTCTTCTACAATCCAGAGTTTTCCCCTACAAAAATGGATGAATAAGCAATCAAGGAAACCATGATTATTTTAACAAGGTCAAGCTGTTTGATCAATCCTTTAGTAACCGTTCCATTAAAAGATTTTTTGTTTTAGTATTTTATATTAGAAGTAATTTATTTTTAATATAACAAAACGGGTTTGTTTAAAATTGTGAGAAGTTTCCCACTGAATATGCCAGCTCCACATTTCTATCAAATGAAAGATAGTGCAGTATCTAGTGCAAAATGCTAATAAAATAGTACTTACAAAAGCTTCCAGACTAAAACATTTGAGTCACTTGTATATTTAACACCATCATGCATATGTTGAAGAAAAAAAACTATTCGAAATATTGAATAGTTTTCACATTTTAAAAAACTTAAATAAGTTGAAGGTATTTTAATCGTTATAAAAGAATATTCATACTACTAGAATAACATTTTCGCTAAAAACGTGAAACAATCCCTCTTTGTAACAATAAAAAACTGAAAATCATTGAAATTAGTCCAAAATGTATTGTAATATTAAGGCTTATCAAAGTATTGTGAAGCAAATTATCGTCTTCGGTGGTTCAAGTTGAAGGAATATAGCTAACATCCCAATAGGACTGCAAACGATCGTTTCTGGGAGCAACGACACCGCATGATTTTTTGTAAAGCATCAAATTTGTAACATTTTCTCAGTTTTCGAAAAAGGAAATACACGTCTATTTCCAAGAATCATATAAAAAGGAAAATTTAAACCTGAAACAAAGTTATTTTTCAGCTTATTTGTGACACAGTGGATAATATTTTCGCTGTTTCGTGTGCTTCCTTTCTTGGAAGTCATTCCAAATTTGGGGAACAATAACGAATTTCCATATTACTCTTTAACAATGCGAAGAAGTCTAAGTATACTTACGTTCGCTGTTTGAAATATACAGATTTCGTATTAAAACCCAAAAGATACCTTAAACATCTTTTAGCGTACTTCGTGAACTTTTAAAGTGATCTAAATACGACAGAATTTGGTGCCATTCTATTTGGCTCATGTATTTCTTGAAAATGTAGTTGAATGTCTAACGCATGTAATTAAATATTTCGTCCACAAGTTTCTTAAACGCTTTAAACAACAAATTTCGCTAAGCATGACAGAAACGGAAATAGCATGAAATAAATGCCATAAAACAGAATATCGTATGATACAGTGGTAATTAAATGCGAATTTCCTCCCCTAAAAATGATAAATATCTTTAATTGTGTGCACAAGCTTACACTTATTGCAAAACATTGAGGAGCGTCAATTTTCATATTATGTAATTTTACGTCAGGAATCCTTAAGGACACGGAAGGAATCCCACTCCCGATTTGTAAGTAACCTAATGTATTCTGTTTTGGCGTATTATTCCTTCCGGTACTGAAATAGTCATTTCCTCTAGCGGAAATA
The DNA here is from genome assembly GCA_039090855.1 of Macrothele yani. Taxonomy (NCBI): domain Eukaryota; kingdom Metazoa; phylum Arthropoda; class Arachnida; order Araneae; family Macrothelidae; genus Macrothele; species Macrothele yani. The sequence continues at coordinate 93,032,598 of CM077033.1, read as the reverse complement.
ATATTTCTTACGCTTTTTATTAATGAATCTTTGTTAAAGATATGTACAATATGCTTTATAGGAAAGGAAACACACGTTTTGTTTACACAAAATGGTGTAGGTGGAAGTCATTATCAATTAGTGCGAACATTTCCACTTTGAGAAGCAACATCGAAGAGCCAAAACATTTTGATTGCCTGCCTAATATGACGCTAGGTCTTGACGTGCAACCAAAACAACTCTTACCTGGCGAAGCATGGAAACAACAAGTTTTCTAACGCTGTCATGTGGTATCTGGTACCAACAAGTTTCCAGCAGATGCTTTAATTTTTGTAAGTTGCGTGGCTGAGACAACGCAGATGAGAATTGTTTTTCCAACGAAACCACAAATGCTCGATTAGATGGATGTCTGTGGAATTCATAGACCAGGGAAACTTGATGCATTTGGAATATGCATGCACACACACAAGTCACTGAATTAGACAACTTTTTCAACACTCTGTTGGACATGCTCTTGCCCACATTACAACATGGGGTGGGTTTGACATAGATTCCACATGCTGTTGGAGTACAACTACATCAACATCATACTAGGCGTTCAAGGCACAATCCTTTAACTGGCTTAGATTTGACGGAAATTACTTTCCTCCAGAAGCTGTTTCTCTTTCATGTCCATACATTTTCAGTTGGTTACAGATCCTGGTTTTCTGGTGGCCAGGGAAGATGGTGGAATTCGCAGTCTTGTTTGCTGATCGACTGCTGAACATACCTTGCGGGATGGACAGACGATTTGTCTTATACGAAACAGCCTCCGTCACCTGCTGTATAAAAGTCAACATTACCGAGTGACTGGTTTGGAAACAAAGCTCACATAATCCTTGGAGAACACTCTCCACTTTCCAGCAATACCATGGCCCCATTTGTTACCAACAGGACGTACCCCGAAAACATGATATCACTCTCAGAATCTAGAGTTGTGTTTACAAGGCAAGATGAGTCCGTTGCTTCATGGAGACCGACCAAATCCTCTGAGAGCCGTCTGTACATAATAATGCGAACCACGATTCATTGTACCACCCGCCATTTTCCCAGTCTACCACTTACGACTAGCACTGTTTCTAACCAACTCCAGACTAATTCTGTGGGTCTTCTCAGAAGCCTGTTGTATCCTTACAGACTTTTGATTGCCAGTACCGATCCTCTTTAATTTGATGCGCACAGTCCATCGAAGTATGAGTCATGAGCAGTATTTATTTAGTGCTTTAGTATATTCCTGCTCAGAGGAACACCTGTTTTTTCGTACCATCCTTCTCAGATGACGGCGATCTCGATCCTAAGATACTGTATTCTCCCCAAAAGTTTGCCTCTGAGTCAAGAAATGTGGGTTAATTTTCGTTTGATAAAAGACCCAGGATATCTCACCTTATGATAAGTCAGTCAGCTCTGCTGATTTCAAAATCGTCGATTCAGCCGGACGAGCATCTCAATAAGCCATTATCGAACTCCGAGAGATCCTTTATTTTTCCAATTGTGATTAACACTGTTGAAGATTACTGAAAAGCAGCAGTCTTAAATTTTTCCCTAAATCGTGAGGCAAAGCACGTGACTACGGATTTTGCATATATGCCTCTTAATTGACGTTTACGTGCATTTTCACAGATCTTTCTAAATCAGTGGTTGGTGTGTTTTTCTCTAAGCACGTAGGCTGCACTACGATTTGATAAAAGGCATTGTCTTTTGGTATATCGTATAACTCTCAATTTTGTTTGAAGGTAAGGGTATCAAAAAAATTTGTTCATTCGTATTAATCTTAAATCCCTGAGGTCCATTTTCACTAATTCTCTGAACCGGAAAAATGTTTACTTCAGAAAAGGCATTCCTATTAATCAACTCGTTCAGCTCTGCTAAATGTCATCAAGAAGAAAATTATAAATTCGTCAAAAAACAACTATTATTGATAGGGCCTAAAGTTTTATTCTTACGATGACACGAATGAATTTATTTTTACGATGACATGAATGATTTTATTTTTACGACTACACCTTCATTTAAAAATTCCCCAAACCTTTCATCTGTTTCACAGAAAATGACCGCTGTATTAACGTTAACAGTGGATATCGATGATAGCTCAATTCATTTTGAGCCATTGTAACACCACATAGATGGATAGGGGAAATTGTCTATGAAATGAGTGAAAAAATATTGCATTTAAAACATTCTCGTCATTGGATTGGAGTGTCTTCCAATCGGAACTTTTTTTAATTATAATAGGAGCTATTTAGAATGTTTGCCATATTTTCTCCGTAGAACGGTATGTATATACCTCTACTCTGTAATAACATTAATATAACCATAGCCGGTATAACGGTATGCCCACCCGGGAGGTTTACCAAGTATGCGTGACTAGGTCGACAACTCGTAGACACAAGCGGCCGGCCAAGACATATGAACTATAGTGCGTTACATGATAACAATGCCAGAAGTAGAGATTTGACGAACTTTCAAAGAGGAATGATGATCAGCTACAGTGCCATGTCTGCCGCTTCTGGAGAGATCTCAGAAAAGGTAGACATCGTGGACTATTCGGGAGGTGTTGTAGTAACGGTGTACCAAGAACGGACAGAGTACCTCCAGACGTCAAACTGTCGAGCCCCGATCACCATTACCCGAGAAGAGAACGTTAACTCCGTCGACTGGTAAAGGGCAATTCACCACGCATATGGAGCAGGGGCACACAAGTACGTGTCCCCGATAACAGTAGAGGCAATCTTGTTACGCATGGGTCTCCGAAGTTGACGGTACGTCAAGGGGCACATTTTAACCCAAGCCCATCGGCAATGACGCCTGCAGTAGCATAGGACTACTATCGTTGGACAGTGGAATAGTTAACAAAGGTTGCCTTATCCGACGAATCGATGTTTCTACTCCACAGAAGTGACGGGCTTTGACGGATACGGCGTCAGGCAGACGAGAGCCAAGACCCGGACAAGCTTCTCGATCAAGTACAGGCCGGCGGTGGCAGTGTGTATGTATGGGGATGTTTTATCGGTATGATCTGGGACCACTGGTACAACTAGATGGGTCCTTGGAAGTCAAGGGGTACCTATCTGTCCATCATCGCTGATCACATGTATTGTTTTATGTTGGACGTTTATCCTGGAAGGGATCTTGTCTACCAATAGGCCAAAAAGCTCCAAAATTCGTCCGGTCTCGAATATTGCTGAGTCATGGGATTGTCTTATGGCACTGGCTCACTCCCTTCCCAGGAATCAGTGTCTCTAAATCAGGAACGAGCGACTGCTTATAGCCCGCAGAGTTTTTTTTTTTTTTTTGAGTGGAGGTTTAACGACCACCGTGAGCAACTCAATGGGCTATAAGCAGTCGCCCGTCCCTAATTTAGGGTCACTGGTTCCAGGGAAGGGAGGGAGCCAGTGCCGTAAGACAAACACAACATCCATGCCTGACCGGGATTCGAACCCGGACCCCTTACGGACGAATGATCAGAAGCCAGCGCCTTAGACCACTGCGCCACCGGGGCGGCCCGCACAGTTGCTCATGGTAATCGTTAAACCCCTGATTTGAAAAAAGGCAATGCGTCGTTTCACGTCGCTAAGAGGATGACTGACTGGTTCCAGAAACAACACAGCGATATCTCTGTTCTCCCTTAGCGGACGAAATCCCCCGAATTCATGCCCGTAGAACACTCTTGGGAATACTTGTATCGGCAGGTTCGAAGTGCCGACCCACAACCGCGTCATCACTGGGAGCTCCGTGTTCTGCTGCGTTTCGAATGGGCACGTGTGCCTCTTGCAGGATTCCAGGGCCTCATTGCGAATATGCCATCCCATCTCTCCGCTGTCACTGAGCCAAGGTTGGTCATCCCCATTATTAGGTAGGTGGTCATATTACTATTATACGACTGTGTATAATGGTAAATGAAAGTACCTTTCTTCATAATTTGTTTTAAAGTTTGATGAAGGCATCATTAACTTCGCCGTAAAGTTACAAATAAAATGTTCTCCATAAGAATATTTTTATTTTCCTGTATTGGGAACCACCCTTTATTAACGAAATAGCACTTAACGTCAATCTCTAATTTGAAACTGCGGAGTACAAAGCATGATTTATCAATTCAAATTATGTTTTTTAATTTTAATAACGTGATAGGTCTCAATGTTTCATATGTACTTCAAGAAAGTTTTTCTACTGACCTTATCGGCCAACAACCTGTATTGTTACAGTTTAAAGATTTCCGTTAGACTGGAAATATAAGGTATCATTAATCACGAATTTACACTCCCTCTTTACTTAAAGGATGAATCACAACAAGGGCTGGAAAAAAATATGCACCAAATGCCCTGTATTCCCCCCATATCCAAAGCAATACATAATGCTAATAGCGATTTTGTCTCTTATTATCAGTTAAAGAGAAAATCCTATGTCCAGAGACGGACAGTACTTTCTAGGAATGGGTGAAAACATCACTTGAGAAATTTGAAATTTACCTGGGACGTAGTCTTCACATTATGATAAACGTCTGAAACATTAAGGGATTCCAGAAATGTTAGGATTTAACGTTTGAGACCAAATGTCTAGTCTTACAGAATGTAATCCCCATACCAATGTTATGACCATTAAAGTCGTTTGCAGCAATTCGCCTTTTGAATAATATTGTATAAAATGAAGTCAAAGGTTTTTTGGAATTTTTTTCCCTTTTGCAATTAATGCGAAATCACTTTCGTATTATGCATGTATCAATTAAACACTTCAGAGTTCTGGTCAAGGCCTTTAAATATTCGTTACATGTTCTTTTAAGATGAAGTGCGATGGATTTTGGACAGATATTACATTGCCCCTGTTAAACAGCTTTCCTTGTTTTCTCTTGTTCTGTATCAAGTGGTCACAATTCCTTTATAAAAACCATACACTCCTGAGTTTGATCTTTCGTCCAAATTTCTATGTCATTCTCATTGATTTGCGAATTTGCGATTACATATCTGGATAGGTAAACGGAATTCCTATTAAGGTCGATCAATAAATTTACATAAACTTAATCAGGTAACTGCGTCAGCTGTCCATGGGTAATACCGTACGAAATTATTGGCTCAATTCTGAGATATGTGGAATTTTAATAACACAGATGAACATATTTTAAGGGAAGTACGTCCGCTGTCAGTGAATCTGTGAAAATACAGTATAATGAAAGAAACAGTCATCGAATAACGTAGTTTGCAAAAGAAAATAGTTGGTAAAACAAAAAAAAAAAAATAAGAAGAAATTGTTCATATTTATCAATTAGAAATATCTTCTTTAACTTTATACTGAGATATACGTCAAATCTCCTACATGACAATACTTTTATTGTAATATAATTTAGAGGTAAACATGAAATTTCTTCAATAATTTGAAGAAAATCCTTGACCTAAAATATTTTAACTTTTCTTTTACATGTTTTAATTCTGTTCAGTTTGTCGCAATTCTTTTATATTAATTTATAACAGTACCACGGTGAAGATTTTTTCTCGAGGTCATCTCATAATTTATCCGATAAATTGCAACCGAACGATACAACAAATGCAATACCACATTTTTTTTAAAATAATTCAACTTAAAAAAAGTGGTGATGCAGTACAGTAGCGATACAATTAGGTGTTCTGAAAAGAGAAAACACAGATTTCATCATCAAGGATTGCAGTTCACGTTATCATATTTTATGACTTTTCATGTATTCATTTTTGCGTATCAGAACAGTTCGTAACACTCACCGCGTTCAGTTCACTAGTATTTAGTGAGTATCTTCGTCAATTAATACATCAAGCATCTAGAACAGAGGACATATGTTTGTATGTGTGTAGGTTATAATCAAAGTCTCGGATTTCAAAATACGTGCAGCTCGGTACAGTTTGAAATTAAAATTTCAGACACCACTTTCAGTTTTCTTCCACCCCATTTCTCATTACCGATTTCATACATGGATTTCACCGGTTCTCTGCTCCTAAATTTTTTATTAAATAAAATATATTTTTCCAGAGACAACCGTTATAGCACAAAGCAATTTGAACTTTTGATATCAGTTTCTAACGCAGATTGACCATAGTACAATTGTATATTTTGGTTTCCAAAATTTTGTTGCTTTAAATACGCATCTAAAAACGTAATTAGAAATCACCGTATGCTTCTTATTAAACAAATATTTTATTTTTGTTCTTTATTCAAATACTGCTCGATTTCACTCAGCCGGAAAGAGTAATATCAAATTTTTCTAGTTATAACTTCTTCTAGGATTCGTAAAGCAGACTTAGTGGTATATGTCATGATTATTTTGAAAAAACAGATTTTATATAATCTGGTAATGATGACCATAAGTTTTAATTTAATAACTTCTATATTGGATGTTGGCAAAGAACTTAAACTTCCAATACTATTTTTGATAATAATAGAAATTTATGTCAATTTCCCTGCAGTTTAAAGGTATCATGATTTCAAAATGGTTGAAATTATCCAAGGTCCCAGCTGCTTGAAAGTAAACGAAACCTGCATAAACTTAATGATGATAGCGAAAGCTTTGACAGATAAATGATTTTGAATTTATTTTAATGATTTATTTCATTTTACCATTTATGAATAAATCATTTTAAAATCACCGAAAAAAGCAGGCAATCTGATATGTAGCTGCAGTATGTAAACGAAATTAAATTATTTGACGAAAAATACTAAGTTACCATTAATTTCTTTGAAATTTAGAGTACATTAAGTCTTCAAAAGTTAAAAACTTAGTTCTGACTGGTTTGAATTTAGATATTATATCAAAAGGAATGAATATTCCTTAAAAAATAAGTGTTACAAAATATTATTGACCATTGGTTAAAATATTTACTTCTCAACTAATATTTTAAATAAAATGTATGACCACAAAACTTGAGGTTTTGAGATAAAGTAAAAATACCAACGTTTACCACAATCAAAGGTTTATTATATATCAACTATAGTTTCGCAGAGCTGTTGGCTCGGCATCATCAGGACGAATGGAGCGTAAACATTCAAATCATTGTGACATCATTAGAGTTCTGACGGTCATGGTTTTTGGTGAGTTGTTTCCACGTGCTTGAAAGAAACGGAGTTAATGTCATGTCGTTGACAAGCTGTGAAGAGTTCCGGTATACGTAGAAAGCTTCTAATACATTAAGCTTGATAGTTGAATCAGGTTTATCAAGGAGCGTAGCGTTTTCAAACAAACATTTGTGCTAATTTTTGTGACAATGTTGGGCTATAGAACAATGTCACGAAAATAACCACAAATTTTTGTTTGAAAACGCTACGCTCATTGATAAACCTGATTCGACTATAAAGCTTAATGTATTAGAATATATAATATGAAGGAATATCGTATATTAATAATTCTGCAGTAATAACCCTTTTACATAGTTCGTGGGAAACATATTTAAAGCGAAACTCATCTGCCGCCCCGGTGGCGTAGTGGTCTAAGGCGCTGGCCTCTGATCATTCGGTCCGTACGGGGTCCGGGTTCGAATACCGGTCAGGCATGGATGTTGTGTTTGTCTTATGGCACTGGTTCTCTCCCTTCCCTGGAACCATTGACCCTAAATTAGGGACGGGCGACTGCTTATAGCCCATTGAGTTGCTCACGGTGGTCGTTAAACCTCCAATACAAAAAAAAACTCATCTTGGATTCAGCCATTTAATAGTAAATCTATTCAAACACAATAGAGTTCGGTACATTTTGTTATTGTGAGCCTGAACATGAGTTTACTCTAACGCTTCTTTAGCGATCCAAGTAAAAGAGGATTAGAAAAATATCAAAATTAAACAATGAATAATAATATTTATTTTTAAATGAGAAACTTCAACCAAAACTGTTTCTCTATACAATGCTGTTTAAAGGTTTTTGTGGTTATGAATGAAACAAGAAAGCCACGTTTAAAATGTAATGTTATTATATAATAGCGTTGTAAACACTTTCAAACAAATGAGTGCATTGGTCTGTGTAAATGTCTCTGTCATGTGTTTTGTGCGTGCGGAAAAAAATTCTAATAACATTTCGAGAAGAAATAGTTTCGTTTTTGAAAATATGCTTTTTTGCAATTTAGCATTTATATACAGAAGACAATTAACTGAAATCCAACTACAGTCCACAAATTTTGAATAACGTTCTTATCTCTGACCACGAATATTTGTTGAAATTTGCTGGTATCTCTTTCTCGTTCTTTGAAATACTGTCGCTTAAAAAGACAATCAAAACCAACAGTCTTCTGAAGTTCCGGATCAGGATGTTCTTGAACTGAAACTCATGTTCATTTCACTTCATGCAAAGAGTGATAGAAATAGACGTCAGGTGGTCATATTTTCTGAGCTTTATTTTATTTAAAAACAATTTGGAACCTTACAATTTCGTTGAAATATTTTGTCATCGTCTTGATGTGTTAAAATATCATACAATTCTTCGAGGACTACTTTTACGAAAATCAAGAACGTATTTTTAGAACACATGCAATAAGAATGAAATTCTTTCTGAAAGTAAGAAATTTTAAGTATCAGCGTTGAAAAAATTGAATTTAATTAAAATTCCAGAATTAATTAAACGGATTGTTTCACAGGAATTTGTAATTGATAGATGAAATCACTGCAAACATTAGCATCTGTTTACAAACTCGGACTAAGATAAACACACTTAGAATCGTACGTGAGTGCATTCGTATTTATCAGACACAAAGTCAGCTATGAGACGCAGTCTTACTTCGGGTCGGACGACAAATTTCTCAACGAAAACAGTATGATTTCCTAACGATCACCTTCTAGTGTTTCTCAATTAGATCAGCAGAAAATTCTTAAAAGAAAAACTTCCTGGAAGAAGGAAGTTACGAAACTCCCATCAGTCAAATGAAAATAGAATTTGAGGATTAAAGATCTCATATTTTGCATTTTCATTTCACAAAAAAAAAAAAAAAAATTACAATATTTAATAAATATTATTTATTACTAGAGAAAGACTTATGTGAATGGTGTATACCAGGATATAAATTTTATCAGTAAAAATTATTTGTTTTTTTAACTCCTTAATTTTACTTAAGGTTTCTTAGATAAATATTAAAAAAATCGAAGTCTTTCGCGTGTTTTGTGGTCGATTTTCTGGTATTTGCATTTAACAAGGTGGCCAAATTTGGGAAGTTGGTGCACAGCTTTCATATATTGTTATCGTTGGTATTAATTGGATGTAGAAATTTCTGAATTTAGGACTAATAGGTTTTGTGAATCTCATTCTTTGTATTGTTGTAAATAATTCCCTTAAGTTCTAAAACTTCCATGATATAATTGCATTTTTGGTTTATTTATTTCCATTCTTTAAAAACCTAAAAGAACTTCAAATTGCGATTAATTTGCGCTTAAACGACCCATTTCAATTTCTAATGATGGAAGAAATCTCCATTCCCAGATCCGTTCATTTTTAATCTTCATAATTGTTATTTGGAAATAGATTTTAATCTCTGTTGGAAGACGTAAACAATCGATTTATGACACCCATCAGTTGAGAAAATACACAGTGACAAAAAGATGCGCGCTAAGCAGCCACCTAACAAGCCAGTGACTAACAAAAACTTCTCAATAGCTGTGGCGCGCATCCTACCTTTCAAGACGGACTTGAAATCGTTTAACACAAAAAATAGAAGAAAAAATGTATTTATTTTACCTTTCCAATAAATTAAAGGTGACTATTAGGCAAGTATTTCTCTTGAATGTATGATGAAATGATTTTATTTTTAAATTACCGATTATATTATTGCCTCAAAGTAAGAATTGAAAAATAGCCAGAAATTTGACGAAGCACAAAACTATCTGAAATACTATTTGCATCCTAAAGGTGCTGGTTACCACTTATTTTTTATTGTGCTATGTATAAACATGGAAACAATTTCTCACGAAATTCAATAGATACATTAATTCACATTTTGCTTTCCTTTTCTTTCATTTACTCAATTTCAGTTTTTAGTCTCCAGGTTTATAGACGAGTCTCAAAGAACCGTTATAAGAGAACAAAGGAGAAACGACATTTAGAGATGAAACACACATATACGTTTAAATATGTGTCTGATTCGGAATACATTACCGCTTCATTTTACCCACTTATCTATGCAATAATGCAGTAATATTTTGTGATATTTTATATAAAGATTCCATCTTACACAAACGTTTTTAACTCATACACAAATAGCTTTTCTTTTTTCTTTTTTTTTTTGGGGGGAGGGGTGTAGGTTTGGGATTTAACATTAATCATAGAGCCGTGGTGTAAAAAAAATGCAGTGCGACTTACTTTGACATGCAGTCTAGTACATGCTGTATCATCAAAAACCGCATTGTGAAATGACAAATTATTTCATTATTATCCGGTTAATAGCACTAGTAAAAAATGGAATTGGACGGACGAAAAGATTTGAATTTTTGTTCTTTTCTGAAGACAGGCTCCGCAGCCTAGGTTTCAATAGGTTAAACGATTAAAAAATTTAGGCTATTTGCTGAAGTTGTGCTCCGGAACTTGACTTTACGTCGTTTGAAGAATTCCGTTTTCTTTTGCTTTTTTCTTTTTTCTCTGTCGAACAGATTCCTGAAGTACCTTGTAACACAAAAACATCAATCAATTACTATGTCTGCAATGATGATATAACGAGAGAGATATGACAAAGCAATGCTTGCCAAGTAAAGCAAAATTTAAAAAAATTCGAAAACAGCAGAATGTTGAAAGGATATTTGCCGAAATAGCGACAAAAACTAAGTTAAATTTTCGGAATAAATATTTGCGTGATGAAAAAACTGCTTTCGAACGCAAACTAGTGTCGTTAAATTAATTTAAAAGAACCATAATTTGATCAGAATTTCAGATATTAAACATTTCAAATATTACTTTATGTTGATTTATAAGGATTACTGTTATAGAACTGTGAACGGAAGCATAGCAACTATGAATTAGTAACCGGTAGCAACAATGTTACAAGTATTCACGGAATTCGCATGACAAATTAGGCTGCTTTCATCGTGCCGACATTTTTCTTTTAGTAATGTATGCGTTCTGAAATTGTGCTGATGCATTCCTCGGTTTCTGAACTTCTATGTCTTCCACGGAGACGAATACTTACACTTACCATTTGATCTCATCTTTTTCCGTAGCGATTCGGCTTTTAAATCAAGTAAAAAGTAAATACAGTGGCGTTCCTTATATTTCAAGTTAGCATTACTTGTATACTCTAGTATTCTAGTGTTGTAATGATATTTCTCGAGAAAGATTTGTAAATTCCGTCTTATTATTAGCGAATCTTAGTTTCTTCATCAGTAATAAAAGATGAGAGGATTTTTTTGGTTTCGGTCTTCTCAGGCTTGACAATCATACGCACATTGTCATATATGAATGATCTGAACAAATTCCTTTTTCCTTAACAGAAAGGAAAAAGACGATATTTTTCCACTGAGAGGCCAAATTTTATTACTGGATCAAATTTTGTTGTTCCATGCATTTTTAAATTGCAGTCTCTCCTTTTCCTAAATCCTAGTGGTTTTGAATAAAAATAAAATTGCTTGATACACACCATAATATTTATACCACTCCGATTAATCTGTAAGCTATGTGCATTAGATCGATTTTTTTACTATAACCGAGATAATATTTTTTCACAGTACTACACGATGAAATCTTACTCAACCTAGGACACAACGACCGCATATTTTTGTTGCTAATCTTGAAATTTTTTATGTGTGTTGGGTTTCACGATATCATTTGCGAAAACATAAAAAAAATGTTTTATCCAGTGGCGTGCGGTCGTTGTATGCAACGCATGCATTGCATGCCCAAATAATTATACGAAAAAAAATTGTGTGCGAAAATGTAAATTATATTCCAATGGTTTTGAAAGAGTTTAATTCAAAAACAAAATGTAATTTTTTTCATTCGGAAGTTCGGAATAGTTCCGTCAAATGCAAAATTGGAGTTGCATCTGCCTGTGACCCCTTACCGCGAATGACAGCCAGCTCTTTCGTCAAGGAAACCGGCTTTCAAGGTGGTTTCTCGTTGTTCACCTTGCAAAATTCCCACTTTAGTAGAGGCTTCGGCGTTATGTCAACTGCTGTGAGAAATCGGTCATACGACTGGTCAAAATGCGAATGCCGCTGTTTCATCCACCAATGAGAAGCATTATTTCTTTTGCTTGTAACTCGCTGTTTACTGTGTGAATTGCTTCGAGAGGTGTTTCGTGTAGTAACGTTTGTAACATTATCAAGCTCTTTTTTCCATATTCGTTGGTTTAAGTGAACAAAGGGAAAGCAATGGCAAATGAAGTGGAGGATAATGTTGCAAAATTAATGAATAAGTCTTTCGATTCCCTGAGTTTTGGGGAAAAATCGGAGTGTATTACCAACGGAAGGCCAACATCAAAATTGAGTCGCTTAACATCGTCCTTTAAAAAAGGAGATAAAACATACGAACGACATTTTAAAGCTTCCATTTACGAAACAGAATGGATTTGTGGTAGTTCAAAACACCAAAAGCTGTACTGTTGGCCTTGTTTGTTATTTTGCCATGAGAAAATCGTTTGGAACAAAACTGCTTATGCGGACTTAAATAATTTGCATAATGCCATGAAACGCCACGAAGGTTCTGAGCAGCACTTGCGGGCTTGCGTAAAATTGAAGACATTTGGCTCCCTGAGAATCGATTGCTTGTTGGATCAACAGAAGAATATGTCCGTCACAAAACATAATGAAAAGGTGCAACAAAATCGCAATGTTTTATAAAGGCTTATTCATGTCGTGTGTCATTTAGCTATTTAAGAACTGGCTTTTCGTGGACACGACGAATCGGAAACATCATTAAATCGAGGCAATTATGTAGAAACTTTGAATCTGATTAGTGAATTTGATCCCTTACTTAAGCAGCACCTGGATTCCTCTACGGTATTTTCAGGCCAATTCAACAGATTTCAAAACGACCTAATTGATGCTGTTCAGCAAAGAATGCTAACCCACATCTACAAAGAAATTGATAATTCGTATTTTACAGCTATTATGATGGAAGAAACTTTTGACATTTCTAAGAAATTTCAGTTATCTACAATACTGAGATATACAACCGAAGATGCCGAACTGGTCGAACGATTTCTCGGCTTTTCCTATGTAAGCAGTGGAAAAACTGCGGAAGAACTGTTCTTTTACGTGAAATCCTTTGTCGAGACTCACAAATGCGGTGCAAAATTAATAGCTTAAACTTACGACGGGGCAGTTGTTACGGCAGGGATATTAACAGGGTTGCAAACCATAGTACGGCAGCTGTTTCCAGATGCAATGTTCGTTCTCTGTATGCGCATATAATGAACCTCGTGTTATCACTCTGCGCTCAAAATATAAAAGAATGTAGCATTTTTTCCCTGACACTTGATGGTCTATCATCCTTTTTTTCCAGATCTTCATCTCGAAGCGAACTTTTGCGAAATATTGTTAATCGCAGATTACCCACATGATCTACAGTAAGGTGGAATTTCAGGTCAAGAATCGTGTTCACAGTAAGGCAGCAATATCATTCTCTCCTGAAATATTTTGAAACAATTCTTGAAAGCCCTTAAAAATTTGATGGGGAAACGTATTTATCTTCTGAAGGGTACTTGCACAAGCTAAAAGGTCCAGAGTTCATCTTCATCCATTGTGTATTTCATGATGTTTTCAGCTTAACCGATATTTTGTTTGAAATACTGCAGTGAAAAAATCTTGATATTGGATACTGTGTGCAGCATATCAAAAGCACAGTGGAATATATCTAAAAAACGCAGTCTTCGTATACAAAATATCTAGAAGAATATGAATCCCTGCGCCCCACTTTCTCTCATCCTCCGTTGAAAAAGATTAGATTAACTTCTTTCAAAAAGACATCTGCGGATCCATGGGAACGTTTACTCGCAGAAATAATTGACACTATTAGCGAACAGATGAAAAGCAGAGTTTAATCATTCGATTAAACAAAGTTCGTGGGGCTCACTAATCCAGAAAAGTCTAAGATCTTCCAGCTTAAGTTTCCCGAAGAGAGTTTGAATTCACTCAAAGAAACGTATCCCACACGCTTTGATTTCACAAGATTAAAAAGTGAATTAAGGGTTCTTTACTCTTCCCCAGAATTAAGCAGTAAAACGATTTGCAAATCGCTCAAATCTTTGCACGAGCTTGGCTTGGATAAATGCTTGACGGAACTAAATAGGTTGTGCCACATAATTGTGACAATCCCTTATTCTACGGCTTCCGCAGAGAGATCGTTTTCCGCTCTTAAAAAAATAAAAATATATTCCCGCAGAACACAGGGACAAGACAGATTATCTGAACGGTCTTTAATGACAATTGAAAAGGTTCTCCTGAAGACTTTAATGTCAAAGCCTACGTTTTATGGAGAAGTAACGGAAGAATTCATAAGAAAGTATCGCAGGATGGAATTTCGCTACAAATAAGGGTTTTTTTTTTTGGGGGGGGGGGGTGTTTCATGCCTGCCTTTAAATTTCAGTGCACGCCACTGGTGATATCCGCAGCATCTGGTTCCATTGCTGTTTTTTTTTCGATATTCAAAATATGTAGAAATAAGAATTGCATTTAAGAGTACAGTAGCAATACTTTATTAGAAAAACATCCAGATAAAATCAAACCGAAAACGTACAAGTAATACTGAATTCTAGGGGAGGCACATCTTTTCATTCGTTTCCGAGTAGGAAATAAAATTTCAAACCACTTCAGGAAAACCAAAACTTCAGCAAAATAAAAAAAAATAGCAAATAGGGAATACACTTCACGTTATTTAAAATTCAAAATAAACTTATTTTTTTCAGAGCAAAATAATATGGTTGGAAAGGAGAATCTTTAAAAACATATTTCAGGGTTAAATGAACAGGCAAAATGAAAAATGCTTATTAGCATGCGAACGGTAGTAATATGTTTTCCGGAAAATTCTGAACTTCACATGAAATTTCCTTCATTTCAGAAGCTACATCTAAAAAAATGAATATTCCTATCGACGAATTGGAAGAGATATCAAAATGAATATTGTATAGCTTTACCCTATTGACGAAGGAATCGACATCATTGAAGATGGGCAAAAATTCTTCATCAGATTATGGAGTATCCGAACTAAATAGTATTTTTCAGATGTGTCATTAGAATGGGAGATAATGTATGAAATTAAAATGCAGTGCCACGTCCCTCGTCGGCAGAGCTCGAAATAACGAAAAATGTAGAATTTATGCAAAAAAATAATATTTCTAATAAGTCCCAAACAATGGAAAATGAATTTTGTAGAAACGTTTCCTTTAAGCATACAGAGAAAATAAAATTAAAAAGTACATTCACATTCTCGCCTAAATGGAATCCTGTGAATTATTACAAGAGTGTATCATTCCCAATGTTTACCCAGCGAAAACCATATCGTAGAAAAAACTTTTAATACCCACGTTATCGGAAAGTATTGACTCTTCAAAAATGTGATATTTGCTGCTCTCTTGGTGTTCACAAAATATGAATATCTGAAAAAATAGTTAGGTTTACAAATACGTTAAATCATACTTCATTATATTTAGTGTTTGTAAACGCGTTCATTTGACATTTGAAATAACATAACACCAGGTTTTGAAGCAGAGACTACAGTATTCATGTCTATTTCGCTGTAATGAAGGTACATATACAGTTGCCGGTAAAATTGCAAATAATTTAACAAAATGAATGTTCAGCCCCTAAAATAAGCTTTAATAAATTGTCCCCCACATATAAATATTAGCAACCTGTGAAGGAGCTTTAAGGAAGCGTAAGACAGCTAATATAAATGGAAAGAAAACGCCAACAAAGTTTTAATATTAATATAAATTATTATTTTTATATATTACTGCATACCGTTACATCAGGATCCAACGGATTCTTCTCAAACCAGCTTTTAAAGTCTTTCAAACTTTTGAGTATAACGTCCGAAACTCGCACGATTAAGATTTTTTAAAAGATCCGTAACTTTCGCAGATGCTCGTTGAAAATGCGGTGTACTAAATCTTAGTATTGCGGTCATAAAATTATTAAATATATTTTACCAAAACATTTTGTAAAATCGCATTTCCCTTACCGCACGCATTCAAAAAAAAGGGAAAACACTATTCGCAATGGTCGTTTCTTTAAATTAAAACCTAAGAAAAGTAAGTGGAGAGTCTTAATTTAAGGTGCATGCAGTACTTCAAGAGTATAAGTAAATTATTCAGTGAAGTAGACAAGAAGGCCATGAATACGCACCAGTGGTAGTCTTTTAAACTGTCAGACTGAAATAACATCATTTGTTGTTAAGGAGTGATTGACTGGGACACGAAAGTTTTAGTCATCGTTCGTTTATTCAACAGACATAATTACTCTTTAACGTCATCGCGTGTTTCTGTTTATATACCAGTTACTTAACATTATAATGAAAATTGGAGAAACATTTTTGTTAATAATAAAACAAATCTGGTAAAAGTCTAGGATAATATAGTACGTAGGGAAATTTAAAGACAGTAGCAGAATATGAAACGAATGCTTACAAATATAAGGATTGTATTATCTACCATGACGTTTTGTATTTCGCATGCAAAATACCATTTATATAATAGTCGGCAATAACTCAACAAAACACGTCGAGATCCTCGAATAAATATGATTTCGAAAAAAAAGAACCTAATCGTATAACGAAGATTATCTAGATGAACGTTTAACAAAAAGAAATAAGATACTGTTATCCTCAAAATCAGAATTTGCAAAGAAATTTAGAAACTGTAATATTCATGGATTTTTTCCATGTCTAAAAGACGCAAATGCAGATAGAGAGCTAGAAACAAACACTTTGACATTCATTCTCTGAGGGAAAATTCTTGGTAAAACAGTTATAATGATCAGCAACAACCCACTGGATGAAACCACGACTACGAGTCCTTGGGTAGCGAGGTAAAGAAATTAGCACATTAAAGTGGGCATCTCATTGTAAAGCCGCTAATCCCAGGGAAAAATCGAAAACTCCAGTTACTGTGGAGATAAAAATTCCAGGAATGGACAGTTCAACAATGGAGAAAGTGATCTGGTCAAACGAATCCCGGTATCAATTTTTGCACTGTTGTTCTGCAAAGAACGCAGCGGGAGCATAATGAAATGATGGAGCAGACATGCTTTGTGAACATAATCCGAGCATCTCAATGTGTCATGATCATAATCCATCATTCTTGGTATTTGAAAGAACTCCGTTTAAACGGAATCATAAATATGAAATAAGAAATGCTAAATACTACTGGGTTTTCATATTTCATTTGCAAAACAAGTTTTAATAATGAAGAAAATGAAATAAATCACTTGAATTAAGAATTTTTCGCTGTAGTGTTGAGATGCCGGTTGTCCTCGTGGAAAGTTTACATTTTCTTCATTTTCCTATTAGTCGCAAATCGGTTCCTTAATTCAATATCTTTCGCAGCCTTCTCTACCTCGTATACCTTACAGAAACTTCACTTTTATATTATTCCAATTTTCGTTTACCAAATTTGTGATCTTGCTGATGAGAAACATTCCCTTTCGCACAGTATTCGTCATCTTCTGAAACGAATTTTGGTTATGCAGGACATTGGGTGAATACATTTCGCAGATCTCATACCTAAGACCCAGCATTATATTTTTACTTAGGTATAATTTTATTTCAATGGGATGAATATTCTTTGTTATTTGCGATGATTCTCATTTAGTTCGTTATTTCCCCTATCAAAGAAAGACCGTCATTTTCAGAGTCAAAATTGGTGTGAAATTACATTTTGACCTGTATTGGAACTCTCTTATTTTATCATCTATACAATTATGCAGAGACCTCAGCATATAATATTTGTTTGGAAATTCAGATAAATAGGATGGAGATGCAAAAGTTTAGCAAGAGAGGTTACTGCAATTTGTACATCTGTTAGTTCAGACATATTCGGTCTCTCTTTATCGTTACGAAAGGCAACACATTACGATTCAGGAAGCTGGGACGGTTATTCATCATGGCCTGCTTTACTCTCTCAAGTTAGACTCATCGGTCATCTTAATAATATTTCATCTATTCCTTCTCTAATTAGACCTCTTCTCCTTCCAAACATGCTGAGCAAAAACTAATGCAAAATATCGCAATCAAACCAAGCACAAGTAAAAAAAGCAAAGCTCTACGGAGCGATGTCAGAAGGCTGAATGATATAGCCGCGGGACAAACCAGTTCCTGGTTCACTTTCTTGTTTAGGGACAACAATGACGACTGAGAATTATTTGTGCTAAACATTTGGGCGCCGTGCGTTTTCAAATTTTCATGGGGTGTAAGTAATCCTACTTATGATATCCGGGTGACTAAGACACTTGTGGTTGTTAGGACGCTGAGGTTGCTGAAGAGTTAACTTCAAAATGCCTTTCCATCAGTAATATCAAATTTACAGTAAAGACATATTCATATATCTTAGGAAATCTGGCTGTGAAGCTATGAATCGGATTTGTTTGCCTAATTGAATTGATAGTACTCCGGAAATAAAAAATAATTCCCTAATTTTTGTGATTGTCATAATCTTAGAAAATGATGTTTCCCGAGCCATTTTTACTAGAAGAAATAATGGTAACAAGTGTAAAAAATTACTACCATATGGAAAATATGCGATGAGTTGTGGTGAATGAAATACAAAAGCTAATATTACAGAACATGTTATAAAAAATTCAGTGTGATATGATGCGTGAAATGCATAGTGTTGTTTCAGAAATTTTGGAGACTACAAAAAATTCATTGTTATTTAAAAGTCATCTTCAAGATATCTGTTCGAACATGTCAGCGTGCTATGGAGAACTATATAAAAGATTTGGGAGCAATTTTATAACCTATGCAATAAAAGTGTAATAATGGATTTGAATACTGCTACTGAACTAGTTTAGACGTTATCATGCAAATCAACATCATACCATAAAATTGATAATATGCTAAATTAAATTATATTATGTGTTTCGGTTCTTTGATTTGTAGTATATCATGTTTCTGAGATGAATTTTCAATTTTCAAAGCGAGAATCAACAAAAATGTAGAAACTGACATCTCGAAGTGTAGTTGAATGCTGCAATGCTCCGTCCGTCTGTGTCTTATTTGTCCTAATCATGTGGAAATCTTTAATTTTGTTGCTTTTGTTTTGAGATTAGTTACATTGTAACATTTACAATGAATAAATAAATAAAAATTTTAATATACAAATTCAAACTTTTTCATATATTCCGTGCAAATTACTGAATAGCTATCTTTAGGTACAGTAGCTATGGCTATAGTAAGATTAAGAGCATACGTAATATCATAATATTTATGGGTCTTTTATTTGATCCAAACTTTAATACCATATGAAGGAAGCACTTATACTACAATGGAATTTTTCACGCACCTTTATATCGTATGCTAAACGATCGCCAAAGGTTGAAGCTGTAGGTGGTCGTAATACGTGGTTCACGTATGTTTTACTCTATTATGGTGTATCACCTTTGCTTCTCTTTTGCAGCTATTTGCAAGAAGACTTCATCTACATTTCAGTTGTGACAGAATTTTTTGTCATAGTGGAAGTCGTTTAAAATAACTGTCCCTTCAGCAATATCCGCATTATAAGAAAAATTCAATTATACTGTCTACAAGAGCTCATAAGAGGAAACTGATATTATCTCGTAAGAGGACACTGAAATTATCTCGTAAGAGGAAACTGAAATTATCTCATAAGTGGAAACTGAAATTTTTAAAGAAGTGAGATTGATTTATTCCTGTGTTCCGTTAGAACTGCCGTTACTTTTTAGCTTTTCTTTAATACTTCACGGAGCATTTTAGCATTTGCTCTTCCTCGACATATAATCCTTGTTTTCTGGAAGTAAATTTCACATTGGTGTGCAATATGCATTTAAACATCGATTTCTGGGATTCACTTTTTTATTTTTGTGCCTGAACATAATCTACGCTTTTTACAACTGAATTCTATGAAAAAACAATGTAAGCTTTAAAACAGAAGGAATTGTTAGGTAATACACACATTGCGCACAACATTCATGTGTCTTTCTCTCGTCGTAGAACTTAAATAATTTAATGCAAAAGTTACCCTTTTTGAAATGGCTGTTAGGTGAACATTTCGCGTGTTGCAGGAGAAAATGCGTTGCTGTGAAAAAAACGGGCTTTCTGTTTAATTCAAATACACAATGATATTCTCACTTCTAGGGCTGAAGGAAATCGTTAATTCTCTACTGGGAATCTTTCAAAAGTCATATGTTCATTGATTTCTTCACTGAGCTGTGGGTATGTGGTAATGAGGTCCTTTTAAGGGACCCTGGGGTCAATTAAAAGGCATTAGCTTTCTCAAGGGAAAAACTCTTTCAGTTTAAAAGGGAAGAATGGCTGATCCATGGTGTGTAACTGAGATCCATAAATCCTTGATATTCGTCATTTTTAATAGGAGGCAGACTTTCTACACGAAACAGGGAATAGATCTCCAGTCCATATTTCACTGGGTCGCAAAATCAAATACGGTTAGCACAAAAATCTGTCGTGTGGTAAACCTACAAGATAGGTTTGCAATGCTGGGTTTGTAAGAAACGAAATGTCTGTTCTTCAGAAGAAATACTGTGTTTCGATATTATATTATATTTAATCTGGAAAATATGCTTAGGCCAAATCTAATCCATTTCAGAAACGAAAATAAAACATGTCTCAGTCTATGCTGTTACAATATGCGAGCTACTCAATGTGACGACATTTTGCTTCGTCTGAGGAAGAGAGAACGAGAGAGAGAAACTGAATTGCAACTTTTCTAATCACTAAGCCCCGTTTCCGTTTTTTAAACACTCTGCATTATTCAAAGTGTTACAGACCTTCTTCTGTACTATATTGCTCATCAATGGCATTTCCAGAGATTCTGTCTTGAATTTCTGGTAGAAATCGTGTTTGTTTAGGAAATAACACAGTCACTGCAATGTTTTTTTCGACATAATTGCAGTATATTATTTGGAAGATTAATTCTGTGGAAAATATTTATTAGCACTCATGGACAACAACGCGTTTCATGCATGAAAGAACATTTCCAAAAAACATTCTGTCGCCGCAGTGGCGTAATGGTTTATGCGATGGCTACTGATCATTCGTCCGGGATGGGTCCTGGTCCGACTCCCGGATTTTGTATTTTTATTACGGCGCTGATTCTCTCACTTCCATGGAACCAGTGGCCCTAAATTAGGGACAAGCGACTGCTTATAAGCCACTCAGTTGCTCACGGCGGTAGTGAACCTCCAAAAAAGAATGAAAACCTTTTACTATAACTTTGCAAAATTTAAATATATATACTATTTGAAAATTCGATTTTTGCTGGCACTCCTATTTTACAGAGGTTAATTCGAAGCGGCTTTCTGCTCAGTTAAGTATAAATATCATGATTCCATTTTTTGGCAACAAATGTCCACGGAGAAATCATCATCATCTCATATTAATCGTTCCCCGGAGGATATTCTGAATGCCAGATATCATTGCAAAGAATATTCAAGCGGTACTTTTATAGCATATATTAATTTGGGGAAACAAAGAAAAGAAAATCGCAGAGCGAGAAAGAAGGTGTCACTAACCTGCCACAAAAATGTGTGTACCCTCAAACATCTGCGAAACCACAAGTAATTTCTTTTATGTTTTCAATTCATACAACCAGCTAAAGGACATACTTTTAACAGCTGCGCGATTTGTGTGAATCATCTAACATTACTTGTATAACTTTTCTTTTCCTTTTTCTTTTATATTTGAAAACTTATTATAAATTACTCTTCTCTAAAATAAAAGGTAACAGTTTGAAGTTTGATGATGATTCGCCAGCACTTTTGGCTAAAATATTTTTCCCCTTTTTATTTCAATGTACGGCCAATCAATTTTGCGATAAAGATTACGGTTTAATGAATATGAATACACGTGTGCAGGTCGGGTCTCAAAAGTTGAACTTTGGAAAAGAAGTTATGAGTTTAATCCGATTTGGTCCTTAAGGGCGCGCGAAGAAATGTTAATTCATATTTTTTTTTTTTGAGGGAATCATAAATGAGTATAATTTAATTTTTCCTTTGAGAGGGAATAGAAAAGCGTAAATTGATGTTTTCCTTTTTAGAAAGGCCACTCTTGGAAAACGTTCCATTCTAAATGTCACAATATTAGGGTCATTTAATGGCAATTACTTTGTGTTATACATTAGCACTTCAATCACTGCTGATAGTGTAAGTTATGGAATGTTTACTCGAAATTTTGTTGTAGCACACCAGAAAACCAGGTTCAACGATATCATTTATCTAATCAGTTAAAGGTCTGAAAATGGATTTCGACAATTGTTAAATATATTTTATGGCTCCTTTGTTTTGTTACTTTGTCTGACCATAATTCCAGTGTTAAGCATAGCTTCGGTTGTCATATTTCTCTTTTTCTTATAAGATTAAACCGTCCTTGTTTCGTCTTATTGGCAGAAGGCCTTTATTCGAAATTAGTAAAAAGAAATGCAAGGAGTTTCCTGAACGAATTCCCTATGCTTCCCTTACATTGAACCGAAAATGTTGTAAATCAAAAAAAAAAAAAAAAGCCTAATGATAGTATGTTTCTTGCTGGATTTACTGGGATGTTAATCCGCTGTAAAAGATTTGTGTTCAAGTCTTCAGAATAAGATAGAGATTTACTATCTGAGGTTGAGAGACCCGAACATTCAGCGCTCTGCGCCTTTTGTCAGGTGAAAAAGAAGAAGATAAGATATTAGGGAAGATATTTCCCTGATAGAACAGCATGAATGAAAAGTACAGAAATATTAGAGCAAAAGGAGTATACGGTTTCCCGTTAGGTACTGAAGTTGTAAGCTACCCTACATACTTACCTGCAACAAATCAATCAAAGCAAGTCATCCCGCAGACAACGCTAGGCCGCAGGGAATCGGGGAAAGGACAGGGAAAAGGGTGCCTAAAAAAAAGAAAAGAACCACACAAGAAAATCCTACAGATAAACACCCAGTTTTCTCACAAAACCCTGTGTTTCAAGGCACCTTAAACCACACAGTTGTCGTTTGCTCAGTTCCCGTGTAGGAGTCAGCTTTTCACCTCGCTTCTCAGAGAATTTTTCGTTTTTTTTTTTTTCCACTATCTGGAGGGGAGTTTGGTAACTTTTTTTTTAAACCATAGTACCTTGTTTCTGGGCCAGTCTCATATATGTGGACTGTAATATTTCTCTTTGCAAAACAAGTTCGGCCCCTAAAAGAGCTCTTTTTTTTCTTTAACAAGATTTCTTCACATGTGTGAAGTATTTTTGCAAAACAGAGTACGGCCCTTAAAAGAGCCCCTTTTTCTTTCAACAAAAATTCTTCTTATGTGAAGAATACCCCCGAAACCCTAGTCCAAATTATAGTTATTTTTTTGCTAGGGTAGCTGGGAATTGGGTTCATTTCTGGAACTTTATTCAAGATAGCTTTTGGCCTTTTAACACTGTCAGTTTCATTGACAGTATAGTTAATGGCCTCTCTGACAAGAGGATTAGGATGAATCTTAGCTTTTTCATAGTATCTTTTAGCTAAGTCATACATCGTGTAATGGATAGAAATATTATTTAGCATGCTTCGGATAGCATGGTTTGAAGTTCTTCCATCAAGTCCAACCATATAACGTAGGGTTTTTTTTTTTTGAAATGAGGTAATCTTATTTTTCTGCTGTTTGTTGCAGTTACCCCAGATAGGACAGGCATAAGTAATAACAGGGCTGATACAGGCTTTCCATATCAAAGTTTTGTTTTTCCTGCTAAGCCTTTTATTTTTTATTATTGGCTGGAGACTTCTCTGATCTTAAGAGATTTGGACAGAGTTTCTTTAATATGCTTGTTTCAGTTTAGGTTGCGGTCCATAAAAAGTCCTAAATATTTAACATCATTTCCCAAGGTATTTTTTTTATACATTTCTATTTCAAAGTCTGGATTATGATTGCATTTAATCCTAGAAAATAGAATTGCCTGAGTTTTTTCAGTATTGATTTGTATTTTCCAATCTAAGAAATACTTCTCAAGTTGTTCAACATAATGTTGCAACATGAAAGCTGCTTGATTTTTATTTTTGGAAGTATAAGCGAGTGCAGTGTCATCAGCATAGAGAGCTGTAGTCAGATTCCTGTTATTATAGTTGGGAAAGTCTAACGTAAAGATAGAGTACAGCGTTGGCGCGAGTACACTGCCTTGCGGTACACCAGCTTCGATTTTTTTTAACGATTTTTTCCCATTGATTTTTACACAGAATGTTTTGTTAGTGAGGTATGATTTGATTATATGTATAATTCATTGTGGGAAATCATGTGCTATTAGCTTGTAGATAATTGCCTTATGTGGGCATTTATCGAATGCTTATGCCATATCCAGAAATATGGCTGTTGTGTGTTCTTTTTTTATTATTCCTTCAGCACATTTTTTCAGTTATTCTAGAGAGTTGGTGCACCTTGGAGTGTTTATCTCTCAAACCTCCTTGAATAAATGGAATTACTGGGAATTCCTCACAGAATTGTTGCATTCTAATAAGAATTATTTTTTCAAAATTTTTTCCCATGGTTGGGAGCAAATAAATCGGTCTGTGATTTTCAGGAATTGCAGGGTTTTTACCTGGCTTGGGTAATAATATTACCTCTTCTGTCTTCCAAACATCTGGGAATTAATGTAATTTAATGGCACAAATGTATATTTTAGTAAGGGTTTGCACATACTCTTCCGGTAATGTTTTTCATAATTTTATTATTTATGAAATCATTACCCGGTGCCTTTTTATTTTCAAGATTATTAATATGAAACCTAACTTCCCTTTCACTGATGGGTAGAGGTTTTACAAAATCTGGGGGAGCAAAAATTTTGGCCCTTAAAAGGGGCCTTGTTTTTTCTTATCTTTTCAGTTTCTGGCGTTCCGGACCCAAGAGAGGTCGTAGCACTTTAATTTGAAGTAGCTGTCCGACTTTTGCATTTTTTGGATTCCGGACCCGAGAGCGGTCGTATCCACTTTATTTAGAGGTTGCTGTTTATCAGACGTAAGAGAGGTCGTATTCAGTTTATTTAGAGGTTGCTGTCTATCGGACGTAAGAGAGGCCGTATTTACTTTATTTAAAGGTTGCTGTCTATCGGACGTAAGAGAGGCCGTAGCACTTACTAATTTTGGTTGCTGTTTTCTATGCCATGTCCTCCTATTTCTTTTAAAAGAGCCTTTCTGTTTTCTTTTAATTGGGGATGTTAACACAGGGTTTATTTACTAGTAAATTCTTCATAGAGTTGTGCACTTTGGGTGATGACTCTAGAATTTTCTACATCCTCGGCATGTTTAAAATAAGCATCCAGGGCCTTTTTCATATAAATGGCTACATCAGTGTCAGAGATATCATTTATTTTAAACTGTTTTTCTAGTGAGTTTGCAAAAATTTCTGCTTTTTCTTCGTCAGTTCTAACTACCGACCCATCTTCTTTTTGAAGGGGTGGGAGTAATTTGACATTTTTATTTTGCAAGCTCAACGTAAGATTACATAGAGTCATTTTATTTTTTATCCGAATTTTCAGAGTCGTCAATATGAGCTTCCTCTAATACTTGATTCCATGACCCATTCTCGAATTTTCTAATTTCTCTTTTAATTTGTCTATTTAGGCAGCAATAAAGGTCATAGAACGTTTTATTTCTTGTTCTTTGTCACTTGCTTCGGTACCTATTTTTTTCTTTAATAAGTTCCTAAATTTCTTTGGGTAAATAGTACGGATTTTTTTCTCTTTAGCAGGAGTTTGACATTCTTCCATAATTTTTTTAATGGCGAGGTTAAAGAGTTTAATAGCTCTGTCAAATTCTTCTTTGCTATTACAGTCTCCAATTACAGGGGTGGCACTAGTTTAATTTTCTCTTTAAATTGTTTCAAGTTAGTGACCATTTTGGGCGCTACCGTCACAGTTTTATCAGTTTAAAGCTGGAGGTGAACTGGATTGTGGTCAGAGAAGAGCACTGCCGCAGTGTAAATTTCAAAGTAATATTTATTATTCTTCAAGAAGGCAAAATCTGGTATGTTGCTAGTTCCTCTGAGCGCTGTTCTTGTTCAGATGGTGCCCCCAAATCAATGTTTTTGTTTAAGAGATATCTGAAGATATTGTTTCCACTTTTATTAGCTCTAGGGCAGTACCAATAGCGGTGTTTACTATTAAAATCTCCCGCTATGAAGGTAGGAATATCTTCCTCGAAAAGATTATCTAGAGCTTCCCTGGTAATAGTGTGTTTGGGATGATTGTATAGCGCCGTAAATTTAATCGGGTAATTTTTTGTTTTAATAATAACCGAGTGCGCTTCCATGCCATCCTCTGTGTTGCATGTTGCTTCAATTTGCTCCAGTTAACTTTCACTGTAATCAAAATTACCCCACTTTGGGAGGTTTTTTCTTTTCTGTAAACCCTGTTGTTGGGAATTTTGAATTTAATTCTGTCCATTAGCCAGGATTCATTAATTTGCGCAATATTAATTTTTTTGTATTTTAGGTAGGCTAAGAATTCTCTATGCTGCCTTTTAATGCCTTGCGCATTCCAAATTAGTATGTTAAGTCCATTTGTTTCAGAGGAAAAAATTTCATCCTTGTGTTTTTTTTTTTTCATCATTTTTTACTGTGTCAATTTGTTTTATATTATTGTTACTTTCGATGACTTGCGCATCTATGTCAGTATTGCGATTGATTGCTTCATTGTTTTTGACCAGTTTGACAGCTATATCTGCTGTTTTATTGATGGTCCATTCACCATTGTTTTGTTTTTTATCTTTTTCTCCATTTATATTTTTTTCGTAAGTTTCTCACTCGAGGACTTTTCTTTAATTTTTTAATTAATAGGTCAATTTTGCATTCACTGCTTTCTACAGTGCTTTCACTGCTCTCAATGTTTTTTACTTGTTGGCTTGCTATTTCAGTGTGGTTATTTTCCACATTATCATATAGAAGAGGCAGTTCATTTTGTATGTTATAAAATATAATGTTATTAGCATACTGCAATTGAGCATCTTCATTACAGTTAATTTTTCTGCCTCTTTAATTTCTTTGCTAAGCCTGCCAGTGAAATATTTTTGGTTTTTCCACGGTTGGAGTAACCATTTTTTTGCTTTTGAGTAGCATTTTCATCTAAATATTTATGAACATCAATAATCAATTTCTCTATCACTTTTGTGTTTTGGAATTTTTTTTTGCGATGTTTTTTATTTTTTTCTTTTAGCACAGAATTCTGTACAATGCCCTTTAAAGGGCCTTTTTTTCTTCCTCAAAAACAGAAATGCCCTGAAGAGGGCCGTTTTTTTACATCAGAACCAGAAATGCCCTTGGAAGGGACTTTTTTTTCTTTCTCACCTAGATATTTGTCAATATCAGCAATCAATTTCTCTGTCACATTTGTGTTTTGGAAATTTTTGCGATGTTTTTTCAATTCTTTGTTTTAGCACAGAGTTCTGTTAATTGCTTTTAATGACAACTTTTTTTCTCTGTGTAATAAATTAATATTACGCAGGT
Organism: Macrothele yani; assembly: GCA_039090855.1. Taxonomy (NCBI): domain Eukaryota; kingdom Metazoa; phylum Arthropoda; class Arachnida; order Araneae; family Macrothelidae; genus Macrothele; species Macrothele yani. Next base: position 93,005,037 of record CM077033.1, on the reverse strand, counting down.
ATTTATTTGTATCATTTTTAATTAATTCTGTGTCATTAACTGCATCCTTTATTTTTGAGCTTAACTTATGCTCGTATGATGACAGGTTGTTCTTTTTTTTAACACTTTTTTTGTTTTGTTTTTGCACAGTTTTTTTTTTCAATTTTCTCAAACTTTTTGAAACTCTCTAGAGTTTCAATTTCTTCTTTGTAAAATCTTTCTTTACTTGTGGGAATACGTGTCTGTGTCTGTGGAAACATAGTTTCCTTCAACTGCTCAGCAGATTTGGAAAATTCCTTTTTGAAAAATGTACTCGGCCCTATAAAGGGCCGGGGTTTTTTTAACAAATTGACGTGGATTCACACCAAATTTCTTGCAAAAGCCTGACGCCGAAGCCGTCTAAGGTCTATTTTTCAAAAAACCTTCCTCTTGAGTAAGGTTGTCCGGATATCTCTCGGACTTTTCATAAATCATATCTGGTATTTTCTCAGGTATTCCATCGCCCGGGCATCCCACCGGTGTTTTAATGGTATCTGAAAATTTTATAAATATCCCATCGCTCGGGCATCTCTCCGGTGTTTTAATGATATCTGAAAGTTTTACAAATATCCCATCGCCCGGGCATCTCTCCGGTGTTTTAATGATATCTGATAATTTATCAGATATCCCATCGCCCGAGCATCTCCTCGGTGTTTTAATGATATTTGTAATTTTTCCAGATATCCCATCGCCCGGGCATCCCACCAGTGTTAAACAAGAAGTTTTTTCACTTACCAATCTTCTTCTTGTTCTTCTGGTTCTTTTTTGGATACTATTACATAGTTCAGGCGGGAGATGTTTAATTTTCTAGATCTTCTTGGATCTGGCTTTTCAGTTGACTCTGGATTTCTCGTGAAAGTGGATGAGGAACGGGAAACGACATCACTTTTCTTGGCGTCAGGCTTTTGCTCTACAACATCAGAACTTGAAATTCTCTTAATTTTTACGATGGACTAGAAGCTAAAACGAAGAGAAGTGGATTCAAGAAAATTTTAATTGAGCTTTGAAAAAAGCTTAACAACTAAAATATCCCCTAACCGGACTGATTCGGATCGACTGGTAACCCAGAAACTATATAATCGCAGAACAAGATGAACGGTCGACGACTACGAAAAGCTTGCCCAGAAGTTCACTCGCAGGAGCTCACACGATGTGCGACCTTCCTGCTCGTGATTCAAAGGGCACTGTGATAATAAAACCAACTCGAAGTCTTCAGAATAAAAACAATGAGCTTTATATATATAAATATACATATATAATTTTCTGAAAAAAATAATCTGAACTTTTTAAAGCTCGTTTCAGTTTGACACTATTTCATACTATAGCAGCCGCCCCGGTGGCGCAGTGGTCTAAGGCGCTGGACTCTGATCATTCGTCCGTAAGGGGTCCGGGTTCGAATCCCGGTCAGGCATATATGTTGTGTTTGTCTTACGGCACTGGCTCTCTTCCTTCCCTGGAACCAGTGACCCTAAATTAGGGACGGGCGACTGCTTATAGCCCATTGAGTTGCTCACGGTGGTCGTTAAACCTACAATAAAAAAAAATACTATAGCAGAGAGCGACAAAGATCACTAAAATTATTTAAACATTAAATGATTGTTTTATTTTCGAAATTTCTTCGTGAATTGTCAAAATAAATGTGTAGCCACTTTTCATGAATTCCTAAAAAGGTGCTCTTTCGCACTTCGGTGACCAAAACGCGAGTTTCAGCAGAATGTTATAAGAAAGGTTTTCATAAAAACACACGAATTCGCAGACAAACCTCTAATTTGAAATCCCGTGCAGAACCTTATCAAATGATCAAGACTTAATTTACTTATTGTATTAATTTATTTGTTCCTTAATACTGAGAAAACACTTCAAAACACTTTCAAATATGGGTTTAGAAAATATACCTTTGCTCTTATGCTTTAATTTTAAGAAGCTGTTAGTCAAAACATTTCTTCCAGACCATGCAGTACAGTTTCTTAATATTACACTTTTTTTGCTTATATTATGATTTTCCTTGTATTAAAAAAGCATGAAACTATGATTGTTGTGCATTTTTTTACATGAAAAATTCAGTTGAACTAGTTGTTGTAATCATGATATGAATATAAACATTGTACTACCTGGCTCTATCTACTTTTAGCTAAGAAATTTAGTTGGATTTCATTGGTATAATTATGATTAGAGCAAAGACTGCAGATCTCAAAGCATTTCCGTTAGAGCCACCTACAACCTATACCTTTCAGAAGAAGGATATTCACGTGGCTGTTATGAAAGATTCACAAAAATGCTTTCTTCACATATTAAAGACGAAGTCTCTTTGACTTTTTCGTTCATACTGTAATTGTATTTATCAATACTGTAGATCAACTATCAATGTCCAACGATGTTGTCAAAATTTAACGAAACTTTGACAAGGCATCAGAAACAAGTTAGCAAAAACCACGCAATGCATTAATTAGGATACGCTTTCCAACATACCAGAAATCATTACTCAAGTTGTGAGGATAATGGTTGTGGAATAAATCTCGGTCTTTTGCGCCCTGACCTTTGATTTTATTAAACAGAACTGGTTCAGTGTACCTCCGGAACAACATACTAAAGTTTGGTCACAATAGAAGCATTTTTAATCAAGTTATGAGGATAATGGCTGTGGAATAAATCTCGCTCCTGTATCCTGATCTTTGACCCTATTTCGATGATATTCAACAGAAACGGTTCAGTATACCTCCGGAAAAACATGCTAAAGTTTAGTGAAAATCAAAGCATTTTTACACATGTTATTACGCAGGAGGACAATGGAATATATCCCGCTTCTATGTCCTGACCTGTTACCACATTTCTTCTATTTCCAATAGGGTTCGTCCCCAGGTCATTCTAAAATTTCATCTATTTCCAATAGGTTCGTCCCTACGACATTCTAAAGTTTCATCGAAATCGAACAATGTTTATGCAAGCTATTGTGCGAACGGACAGACGTATAAAGCTGGAGCTTACACGTTTCTTTAACCTACGTTTGGAACGCGTAAAAAAGAGACCCGGCAACATCACTCAAGGTGTTTATTTGCTTTCTGTATGATAACACCCGGACGCAAACGGCAGTTGCCAAAGAAAGGACATTGCAGCGCTTTTGCTATGAAGTCCTTCGAGATTTGTTGTATAGTCCTGTCCTACCGACCTACAATTTTTACTACTTTAGACCTACGAACAAATTTTTCACTTGTGATGTTCAGATGTGTGAAGCTGTAAATTACTGGTTGCAGCAGCAGCCTGTCTGTTCCAATGCATCAGGAATACAAGGACGTGCGCAACGATGGGACCTCTGTCTAAAGTTGGCGGCGATTATTTTTAGATATGTCATGTTTTAACTTTTTTCAAGCAAAAAATCTAACTACTTGTTAAACCACCTTTCTACATTCCTAAGAACATCATCGGCATAAATTTAGTAATATATGATCGTCGCAAACGATATAGAGAAAACATTCACTGAACCGTTAACGGTGGTTTAACAAAGAGAAATTAGATACCAAAGCGGTGTTCAAATTTTGAGCAGTATGCAATCCCTATTATGCGGTAGGTACGGCTTTACACAGTGGAGGAAATTTGCGTACAGTTCGTCGTGTTTTCTTTTTTCGTTCAAATCCTACGTTACAGCCAGAACTGATATTTCTTTGTGGGATTTTGATTGCAAACAAAATTTCGCAAATGTCCCTCTAAGGTGAACCCACCTGAAAATTTTGTCCCGTGTTTCCAATGATAGAAATTTCAGCAGACATCACAATTATTAAAATTTATACATTTATACAAATAACTTTATAATACAGGGCATTTCAAAACTAATGGAACAAACTTTAAGCGGTGATGGAACACGCCGAAACAAGCACTTTTCGTCAGAGAATACATGGTCGCAAGTTATGCGATTAGGCACCGGAGAGTGCTTTCCGTTTCACCAAACAAGCCGTCTTTCGCAACTCAAAAACCTATATCTTTTGACGGAACGTCTGAATGGGAGGACGTACCTTATTTATCTTGAACAAGTCTTTCATGAATTGATCCAGCATGTACCAGCAGCCTTCCGCCGTAAAATGTGGTTCCAGCATGATGGAGCAGAAAAATAGTCAATTACAAAGTTGTAGAGCAGCATCGATTTAGTACGAAAAGTCACCTTGTGCACATGAATGCTAAGAATAGAACGCGTACTGCACTCGTTTGCTTGTTCGCGTGTCGAACACTGTAACGTCATGAATCGCTTCAGGAAGGAGATAACAGCGGCTTCCGCAAAGCACTAGCCCTACTCGTGGCCCAATGGTAGCGCGCGCTCTTTGCATGCGATAGGACCATGGTTCAATCCTCGTCGGTTTCATGCTATAGTCACTGTCTGTAAGAAAGGAGTGGAGCTGGTGGCGATCGTGACAATTCGTCTCGCATCAACTAACCAACTCAACTCAACCCGTGATTGGTTTGCGAGTCGCATGCAATTTCTGTGATATGCAAATGGAATGTAATACCTTTTCGCCAGGTATAAAAGAGAGTTTCCCAAGTGAATGTGAAATCGCGCGGTCATGGAGAAATATTCCAATGATGAGTATTGCGAGATGTTGCTCATATACGGTGAATGTGGTCGCAATGCCAGAAGGGCAGAACAGCTATATCGCGAACGTTTTCCTGCAGGACGGCATCCGTCATAGAAGACCATCCTCAATGCTGTTAATAGGTTCAGTGAGACGGGCTGCGTGACCAACCGACATCGATCTGGCAGACCAGCTGCTGTAGGCCGTCAAGTGCAACAAGAGGATGTCTTAGCATACGTCCTCAACAATCCTGAGAGTAGCACAAGAGACGTTAGTGCCGAGCGTGGCCTTTCAAAATGCCGCGTATGGCAAATCCTGTGGCGATCAGGTGCTCATTCTTTACGTCCAACGCCGTTGCAGGCACTGTAGCCAGGGTTTGCTGAGAGACGTTACGACTGGTGTAGTTTGTCATGAACAAATTAGAGGTCCAGCCAACGTTCCTTGCCCACATTATTTGGACAGATGAGGCATGTTTTAGGCGTAATGGCGTCTACAATAGGCAGAACACCCATTACTGGGCGCTGGAAAATTATGCACGTGGTCTACCAGTTTGTCATCAGGTGCGGTGGTCCATTAATGTTTGGTACACCATTTTCAAGGACAGAATCATCGGACCTGTGTTTTACGAGGGTACTTTAACGGGATCCCGATACTTGGAGCTTCTACAGTACGTATTATCCGATCTTTTGGACAACCTGCCGTTGTCTCAATTTCGAAATGTTTGGTTCCAACATAAAGGCGCCCCTCCGCACCACCCAGGAAACGTAAGAAGGTACCTGGTCGAGATATTCGGTCAACAAATAATCAGCTATGGTGGTTGAGTAGAGTGGCCTGCACGCTCACCGGACCTCACCCCAATGGATTTTTTCTTCTGGGGTTATCTCGAAGAACTGGTATATCAGATCCCTCCGACAACTTTGCAGGACCTTCGACGCCGTATAACTGATGCTTGTTTCAGCGTATCACCTGGAATGCTGCAAAATATGCAGCGTGATATCCAATCTAGAGTCCAAATGTCTACTGTATCTGATGGAGAGCACATTGAGCACCGACGGTAAATGTGGGCTAGTGACAACTAATTGCTCCTTTCTAACGCGTTTCTTGACGTAACAGTGTTCGTCATCGCGAACAAACTAACGAGCGTTGTACGCGTTCTATTCTTATCATTCATGGAAGCAAGGTGTCTTTTCCTACTAAATCGGCGCTGCGCTACAACTTAGTATTTGACTATTTTCCCATATTTCGTATAGTTTTCGAGATCGGCATGCTAACTGTTGACTTTGCCGCTAGGATGCGCTGTAAGCGTTCTCATCAAATAGCGCAAAAACACTTTACTATACCTTGACACCGTTTTTATGGCTATAGTTGTCGGCATTCGAAAGTTACGGGGTTGAGAAAGGACTTTACTCGGCACCCTGTATATTAAATGCTTTTAATTCGCGATACAGTTATAATTTTTGTTAATCGTGATTGAACAGCTGAACATTCCTATGCGTGACTCATGGGACGTAATGTTGTGTATTGAACTGCTAGCCGCTGCTAAACATAACCCTACAATTGGGCTCTTACTGTTTTTACAATATGGAACAAGTCTTCAAGACGTTTAGTGTTCGTAGAAGAATAATTCCCGTGGAAGAAACGCATTTGTCGTATATACTTAACTGCAGCGGTGTAGATGTCATCTCTAAATTCTTTACTGTTCAAATGCTTTAATTCGTGATACAGTTCAATGTACACCTCATTCATTTCGTGAATATAACATCCTCGGACAACTGAAAAGAAAAGGCTTGCAGCGGAAATTCGCATTAAAATGGGATTATTTGATCAACTACAACAAAAAACCCATTTACGCATTCTTGTACATTATTAAAACATCAACCATATACTAGTACAAAAATATGCAACGGTATTTAAGGCAATAATTACCTCTGAAGTTCAAAAAATTCATTGTACCGATGTTAACAAATTAATAAATCTTATCTCTCAAAAAGTTATTTCAAGAGATAACCAACGTACTAATTGGTCGCAACGGAGTTCTATGGGTGTACAGCCTAATGTCACCAATTGTAGCACGTATCAGCTTAGCTCTGTTCAATTACAGGCTTTAAACAGAGGTACAAAGTTTGCTTACCTTGTAAGCGATATTAACATATTTAAACTGATCACTCAAGTGGAAGAAATTATAAAATCACTCCCGCTAGCTGAGCCAGAACCATCCAGGCATGATATAGTTTAAACCGTACAACGTGCGAAAAAGGACATAGGTGCTTGGAGCTCAAACCATATAATAGCGAAGGATGACAACTTAGAATTCTGTACAATAACCCCGACTTGGCTACACTAACCGCTGATAAAACTCAACAAATTATTATTTTCAACAATAGTGATTATGATGGTAAAATGACTGAAGCCTGATCACTCAAGTGGAAGAAATTATAAAGTCACTCCCGCTAGCTGAGCCAGAACCATCCAGGCATGATATAGTTTAAACCGTACAACGTGCGAAAAAGGACATAGGTGCTCGGAGCTCAAACTATATAATAGCGAAGGATAACAACTTAAAATTATGTACAATAACCCCGACTTGGCTACACTAACCGCTGATAAAACTCAACAAATTATTATTTTCAGCAATAGTGATTATGATGGTAAAATGACTGAAGCCTTGGAAAAAATACCACACAATGTGGTCCGTGGTAATCCGACGGCCGCTACTTTGTCAGCTGTAAGTAAGATAAAAAAATCATGGCAATCTTCATACTTTAATAATTGAAAACATTCAACAAGTTGACGGACATCACATCCCTGATATATTTGGAAAAATTAAAGTACACAAAGACCGTAACTCTTCTCAGACCGTTGTTTTCTGGCTACTCGAGTCCAACAAGACCTACTGAAGAAGCTATTAAAAACTATCGATGCCCCTGACAGAAAATTCTAAGTACTCCATAAAAAGTTCTACCCGGACATTACATCGTATTAAATCATTCCAACATGTCGGTGAACCATATATTATTGCGTCTATGGACGTGATATCTCTGTACCCAAATGTACCTCTCGACATTACATACGACATTAATTCTCCGAGACACCAGTCAGAGGATCATGCCTCCGATACCAAGATACAAGCTGTATTAAACGTCTTAAAGTTAATCCAAAGGTGCATGTACTTCAAATTTAATGGAATAATATATCAACAGAGAGAGTTGGGTTCCCCACCCTTACCTGTATTAGCGTAGTTGATCCTCCAAGACTTGGAAAATAAAGTACTTACCGAGTACAGAAGAAAACCATCGCTATACATTCCTTACGTAGACGATATTCTGATATTTTGGAAATATTCACGTGAGAAATTACAAAAAATTGCAGAATGCATGTCCTCAGAATATGCTGCAATAAAATTGACCGCAGAATTTGAGAATAACTACTCACTGCCTTTTTTGGACGTACTACTTGAACGTCACCGGGGAAGGCACAACATCCGACATTCTGTGTACAGGAAACCCACTGCATGCACAACAATTATTCCTATGGACTTCTTCCACCCGATGAGATATAGGATTTCAGCAAGTTAAATCGGGCATTTACGAACTGCTCTTTCATGACAACACGTGATTAACAGCATCAAGGATATTGTAGCGAGACATGGATATAAAGAATGCATCGTAAAGAGCGTACTTGGTAAAATAAAAAGGGCCCGGCAAACCACGCTGTCACGGAGACAATGCTAAAAACAGGTTGGTTGGTTAACTTGATTATAACTCCGGATTATACCTGTTGTGAGAAATATTTTCAAAAGAAACTATATTAATTTGGTATTAAAACGAAAAATATACTACCCATGATAAAAAAAAGAACAGGTATCGAAATGTCAAAAAAATTTGTTATATATTAAATTCCTTTGAAGCCAGAGTCACCTACGACAGCTGATAATGTGTACATAGGATAGACCTCCCGTTCACTGGAGATTAGAATTAGCGAACTTCGATATAATAATACAAATGGATCAGAGGCAGCAACTCTCTCACGATTATCGAATGGAGGTAAATATTTCCCCAACTGGAACGAGGCCTCAATCTCAATCACACCCTTTTAAAAATCATTTTTGTTATTTACGGAAAGTTTCATCATACACAACCTAGGAAATTTATGCTGCATTGACTCCATACATCTATATATCCCACAAGGTTGGAAACGCCTACTGTATGAAACTGAAAATGAAGGGACAAATAATTCACCATCAAATGTGTAAAATCAGCCAACAAAAATAGTGACTTTGGTCTACGGCAAATGCGCAGAACATCGTTTCCTCGACACTTTACGGTTTTACGTTATATTATACATGACCTTATACACATGAGCTTCGAACGATGTTCCACATTGTACTTACATTTGATGATGGTCCCATTCTGGGTCTGAAAGTACTCATGTATTTTAAAGTATTTTTAACCTGTAATACTAAATGCTTTTAATTCGTGATACAATTTTAATTTGTGTTAATCGTGTTCAGACGGCTGTATTCATCATGTGGGAAACTATGGTTTTTTCACAAAATCGTTCATAAAAACCTCTGGAGGTTACCCCTTGGCATTGTTAAAGCTTTAAATGTTTTGTGTCGTTTTTGAATTCTTGGCCAATTTTCCTGTACAACAATTCCAAAGTTTTTTGTGTCGTAATTTCCGTTTTAGAGGATGGTTCCGGCGTTGGAGAAAACAAGCAAAACTTGCAGGGAATCGCCTGCGGGAATTATGAGGATCGCAAGCGCATTACCACGACAATCATTAAGACTTATTCAGTTCCTTGTTTCTTCCAAAAATATTAAGACCAGATAATCTGTCGGCCAGACGACAGATTATCTGGTCTTAAGACGCATTATCTGGTCTTAAGACGCATCTTAAAAATCTGGGAGTGTGTTTGTTCTCCCAGAAACGTACAACTCCGAATAACGATCTGTAAGAAGAGTCCTATGCACATTTCGTGAAGAAATTAGGGCTTACGTTCAGAATCCGCTACTGAGGGAGTTGGGATTGCTACGTATGCTCACTAGAATAATATATCAGTTTCTGTCATCATGTGTAGTTTTTTACATCTCAAGAATTATGAAGAGGCACCTAATTAAAGTACACAGCGCATTCACTGTTTTAAGCCATTGATACCGTAATGAACTTCTTTTTCGAAGGCAATAAAGTACTGTGATTACTGTTTGACACTACAGAGGAACCTCAAAACATACTATACCGGCGGAATATCGATATCATTACGACATTTGAAAATATAAATTAGCGTTCCGCGGAAGCGTGGTCCTTCGCCATTGACCTGTCGACCACCCAGTGACAAGGGCCTTGAGCAACATACATCGTCATCGGATTTTTTGAATGTGATATCTAGATCATATATACCAATCACACAGTTGTAGGGGTAACTAATACTCGCCCTTGACTCCGTGTCACATTAAACAGTAATACATGTAGCGCTAAGTTCAGAAATGCTTTGAAAGGGTTCAGTGTTTTACGAGAAATTCTGACAGATATGTTTTTGGAGGCAATGTGACCAAGAGATTCAGCAACATGCTAAATGCAACATGACCGAGATATTCTCTCTGGCATACATAAAAATATTGGACATTTTTTTTATAGATGAGTTTCAGTACCGTTGTTCTTCATTAGGGACATACTACGTTCTAATAAATATTTAATATTAAACGAAAATCAACTCGTTGAATATATTTTTCTGCCTATTAACATCGTACAGGCTGCTCTGAAGACTTTTATCGTGTAAGAATAATTCTTGGTACGATTCATGAAGACCAGCTTTGGTTTGCTAACAACTGCTTCTTGAATCGTTCAAATTCCTCTACAACTGGTCTCACAAACAGGAATAACAAGTAATTTCTGTAGTCAAACGCCATTTTCTTTAAGAGTCTTGCTTTAAATTTTATGTTAAACTTTTATGTGGCTACTGAAATAACACTTTCGTTCTTCCCAATTCATGAAAACACTGTATTGTACATTACTTGGAAGTATGAGTTAGAAATGAACGAATATCTAAACTGCTTAAATTACGATACCTTCCCGTTGTTTTAAAGTTTTACCGTTTTGGAGCAAAAATAACTTTTTAAAAGAAAGTCATTTTAAAAAGAGGATGGGTATGTAATTTCCGTGCAACTAATGAAAAAAATCAGAAAAACCAAACAAGCCAAATTAATTCTTTGACGTCCGCTAAACTGAAAAAAAAAGCAAAATTTCGGGAATTTGGCGTTAGCCAACATAACAACACTGTTCAAAATTCTGTGATCATTCGTCGTACTTTCTGTATCATTTATCTGTTCCTCAGAACTTATTAGTCGGTTGGTTGGTTTGTGGATTTTAGTGGCGCAAGGGCCAGGTTTGGCCAAAGAGCGCCAGACAAAGAACTATCAGCCACAGATTTTTAAAAGCGTGGAAAATGATCAAGAGCAGACAGGCTTGGTAAAAGTTGAAAAAGAGTATGATAAAAGCTGTGAGGACAAGGTAGTTAATTAGGTTTATATAAAAATTTATTAATTTACTATTATAATTATAATTTTTTTTTTTTTTTTTTTTAAACACAACTACACAAAGGATGAGTCACTCTCCTCCCCCCACACTCCTCTGCAATGCTGGCAGAGGGCGGGGACGAACTGTCACTCTCCTCCCCCCCATGTTCCTCTGCAATGTTGTTTGAGGCTGGGGACGAACTGTCACTATCCTCCCCCCTATGTTCCTCTGTAATGTTGGTTGAGGGTGGGGACTTCGCTGAGGCCGAGACAGTTGGATGAACACTGCACACCTTTGCGGATTGAGGGCCGGGTCTTCCGCACGTGCAGGCTTTCGGCTGGAAACTGGAAGAGACGGTCGGCTGCAAAAGAGAAGGCCCAGAATCAGGTAGTCGAAAAATCTCGAGCTCGGGGAAAAACACCTGTGTCGCTTGGTCAGCTGTAGATCGCTTGGCAAGGGCGGCGAGAGCTACAGGGCGCGGAACAAAGGGCTGCACGGGTTGTGGCAGAGACTGAACTACTGCGGCAAAAGTACGCTGTCGGGTAGTGGGTATACCCAACTTGGCCTTGGCAGCAGGGTACGAGAGGCCTTCCAGGGTCTTGAGGCGCTGGATCGCCATCTCGTCCTTCCATTTCATACAGTTGCGGGAATAAGCTGCATGGGCCTCACCGCAGTTAATACAGCAGGCCGTAGAAGTGCAACCTTCCCCGTCATGTTCACTGGAGCCACAATTTGCGCAACGAGCGGAACTCTTACAAAAACGTTGTGAATGCCCGTACCTCTGGCACCTGAAACAGCGCAGAGGACTGGGAATGTACGGGCGAACTCCACAGACCAAGTAGCCAGCCTTGATTTCGGTCGGAACTTTCGGGGAGTTAAAAGTCAAGATGACATTTTTTGACTTAATCAAAGAACAATCGCGCCGGAACATCATACGACGTGCAGCAATAACACCTTGATCTGCAAGTTCAGTCACCAATTCTTCTTCACTGCATGGCAAGAGATCAAACTCAGAAATAACACCCCGAGAGGTGTTAAGAAACGGGTGAGGTGTCACTTTTACAGGAATGCCTTGAAGACTAGTGAGGTGCAGAAAAATGTTACTCTGAGAAACACTGCAAGTTTGGACAAGCAGGTCCCCAGAGCGAAGCTTCCTCACAGACTTCAAGGGGCCAACCGCAGCGTCCAAAGCTTTAGAAATGAAAAACGGAGATCTGGTGGACAGTCTCTCATGCGGATCGATGGATTCTACAACTAAGTGAGTAGCATGCGTAGTCACAGCAATCGAGGGGAGACGACGCTTCGGAGCGACTGGTACAGCCGCCGAAGAAGAGGTTCCACATTCTTGGTCCAGGTCAAGGTCTAAAGACCGTTTAAGGGTATGAGACTTGGTAGGTTGAGAAGACGAAGGAGAGTCGTTGTCAACTATCATTGTCTCAGGTGACTTAAATTTGGAGTTTTTCCTTTTGTGTTTACCCATGGAAAAAAGGAGGAAGATTCGTCTGCAAACTACTCCACCCACCACCGAGCCCTACAAGGGAGAACTGGAGGTCTGCAAGCCAAGAAAATGACGCTGGACTCAGCTCTGGAGCTTATACGTCGCAGATATAGTCCGTTGGCTGTGATCACACGCACTCGGCGGACACTTCGGCCTCCGGGTACCGTCATGCCAACGCCTTTGGCATGATCCCACAGCCCCCGGGCTCACCCTGCCGTGCTATACGACAAAAAAGCCGCTAAAGCCCTGCACACAACTTGGTACAAGACTTCAGACTAGAGGTGGGTTAGTCTCTAGCCTCCCGTTTACAGCGAAGCCGGGGTCGAAGAGGAGTGTTGGTACACATTAGGCACTTATCCGGTCTCCTGCTACCTCAGCCGCCAGACATCCCATTTCCGCCTCACGGGTCTCCGCACGCGGCAAACATGCAGGTAGGTCTAGCACCCAAACCAGCTAAAAGGAAAAAAAGAAATCCAAAGAAGACAAATCCTGGAAGGGAACCTAAACGGAATCTCAGCAACCTACGAACTGAGCGGTTAATATAAAACAGTTAGTGGTGGAGGGTAACAAAACCACAAGACCGGGGTGTTAGTACATAACGTGGTAGCGATTAGGTAGAGTATACAACACGGGCAACTAGCCAGTGGAGAAAATAAACCAAAAACAAAAAAGCGAGACACAAGACCAGCTCGGGATCGTGGGGCCGCGACTCCCCAACAGCTGGATGAACAGCCGTCCCTGCAAACACCAAAATAAAAAAGAAGCGGTGGCATGACATCAGATGTTGACCAGTCACAAGGTTAGCTCGGGCCGTGGGGGCGCCGCTCCCCAAAAAACTGGAAAACCAGTTATCCCCGTGCGGGGCCAAATAACTGGAAAACCAGTTATCCCCGTGCGGGGACTTATTAGTCATACATGTAATTTAAGGCTCTTTTCATATACGGGAGGATATATTCTCTCCCGATTTGCGTTATTACATGATGTCCAAAGCACTCTTTTCGTGAAGTCGAATTTTTAGAACTTTTATTAAAATCTTTAATAAAACGTATCATTTTTTCCTTCTGCAGGGTGCAACAAATACTCCTTTCAAATTCCAACAATTACTGACAAATATTGCAGTGCAACAAATACTCATCTCAAAAATACTAACATTAACAGATACCCGTATCACATTCTTATTAAATGAATATAAATATGCGTCTTAAATCCTAAAGTGACAAACACCATCAACACCACTATTCTCATCGGCTGGGGGAGCCTGTAAAATTCCTAGCCTCAAAAAAACAATGATTATTGTCAATCTGCTTAATAGTTTAATAAACACCCTCTTTGGATGCAGGAATGTCTCTTATTTTTATCAAATTTATAATTATTATCAATTAATAGAAAACGTAAACAATATATTCTTGTGTAGATTAAAATTTCCGCATTAAACCACAAGATTTTTGCAAAGATAGTATATGCTGTCATTAACTGTTAAAGAACATCCGACACTTCCATTTTTATGGAGCCTAAAGAACAAGATATTAGATGGCTTTTCAACCATCTTCGATTTTCTACCTCAATCTTTCTACACCGTACCATGTTTTAGTAATAAAAAGTGTTCATCTGAAATTCGACAACAAATAACGTAATCATTTAATTAAACGTAAAAATGTGGAGAACATTAATCTGTATAGTGAGATAAATGTGCACTAAATTATAAAAAACATTATATATATATAAAGAAAATTAAAAAAAAAAATGCGGGTTTGGGAGTAGTAGCCAATTGTCCTAAAAGGAATGAAAATTTCAGTAAAAAAGTGTGTATGTGTATTCTCAATCAATGAAGTTTTTCATGACTACATACACTATCTACCAACAAGTAATTGGACACCTGTGATAGAAAAGGAAAGCGAAGTTTACTCACCATCAATAGTTGGTGGAGCCTCCACGAGCGGTGATTCAACTGCGACCCTCCGTGGCATACTCTCAACCAGGCATTGTACGACGGCTAGCGGTATTTTCTTCCACTCGGCTTGGAGAAGACAGGTCAGTTCCTTCACCGATTTCGGACGGTTGGAGCACCGCTTAAGTCGACGCTCCAACTCGTCCCAGAGGTGCTCGATAGGGTTAAGGTCCGGGCTCTGCGCAGGCCAGTCCATTCGATTAACCCCATTGGCACCATACGAAGCCATGGTGGACCTCGCAACATGACAGGTGGCATTGTCATCCTGAAAGTAACATGGGTCCATCCCGTAAAACTGCCAAAACGCAGGAACCGCATGATCATCCAAAATGATGCAGTAAGTCTCGGCGTTGAGTCTACCAGGAATTGCGACCAAGGGTCCTGTGCCATACTAGGAGAAATACCCCCATAGCATAATTCCACCGCCGCCGAACTTCACAGTTGGTACAATACATTCCGGCAGGAGGCGTTCTCCAGGCAGACGCCAAACCCAGAACCTGCCATCTGAACTGTAGAGGATGAACCTTGATTCGTCGCTCCGGAGAACCTGTTTCCACTGTTCAACGGTCCACTGTCGACGTTCTTTGCACCACGTTAGCCGAGCAGCGCTATTGGACTTGGGGATCAAAGGCTTGTGGGCGGCAGCACGTCCATGATAACCGAGCAGATGGGCTTCCTTACGGATGGTATTCATGGAAAGAACACTCCCGGATGCCTGTTGAAACTCCTCGCGGATGTGGCCCATCGATTTGGTGCGGTTCTTACGAATTTCTCCATATGTCACGTATGGATTGGTGATTTCTGTGATACCCGACGATTACACCTTTCTCGAAATCAGAGAGCTCCGAACTGCGTGGCATCTTGCATGCGACTGGTTGCATTGTTGTTTCCCACACGATATTTAACGGCGAAGGTCGTGACGTGTATGAGGACCGCAGACATCGTTGATTGCAGGGGTGTCAAATTACTTGTTGGTAGATAGTGTTTATTAAATAAGATGTAATAAGTACATTAAATATCAAATGTACTGTGTTTTGGTATTGATGTAAAAAATGCGAAAATGTTAATTTTTGTATTACTCTTAATTGATCCTGTTTTTCCTTATACCAAGGCATTCCTGAATTCTAATAATCCAGGCAAAATGCCTCACATACAAACTTCAATTGAAGAGTTTTAGGATACAGAGCAATGCAGTCACTGAAAAATAAGCACGATGTCTCTTGCGGAAATGAAATACAAAAGTCCAAGTCAGTAGAGCTTTAAAGCCATATTAAATGTGAAGCGAAATCAGTCTAAACAACCAAACCGCTGAGGAGGCTGTGAATTTATATTTGGAAAAATAATTCCCAATTCTAGAGAGCTGCTGAAAAACACAAAATGACGCTGACAAGTATTTCTTCCTGAAACCTATAAACTCATATATGTATATTATTTATTAGAAATTTTATAACAATTAACTTAAATTTGAAGGATAGCTGTGTTACATGATATGAAACATCCGCTAGAATACCAGTAATATTTATGCATTTTTACATACCATAATTGGAAATCCCTCAGAAATATTTATAATTTAGACGGTTCACTTGTAAATCCTACAATGTGAATCTAATGTTTAGCAAAAAGGGAGAGAAGTATTACAAGTGAAATATTTTGAGCTATCTGGAAATTAAAATCTGTAAGAAATAACGCTTAATTAGAAAGCAGTTTTACGTTCACTGTATTTGCTAAGTATGCCAACCTTTTAAAGAGGAATGTAGTGTAATCTCGCTGAAACGGTTTTACACGGGTCTGTATATCTGATACGTCATTCAGAAACGGTACTTTTATACAGTTTCTATTTTGGTGTAGTGTGAGACAGGGAAACAAGATTCAAAATGCTGTTTCATATATTTGTTTTGAAATTCCCATGTAATACTTAATCACGTGTTATTTCACATGTTAGTGTTTTTTACTCTAGGAACTGTACTTGCAAATCTAAAACAACGTTACTCTGAAAGTCTGGTCTTCTGTGTATCCCACAAGCTTAATATCACGATGATCACGCCAAGCGTCTAGTACAGTTGTGTAAAGTTGGGCTTACGTTGATTCTCGAGCAGGGGAAACGCGTTCTTAAGAATGTTAAATCACGCCTCACCATCTGGCAATCCTACGAACAATTTCATGCGAAATGACACCCATTCAATTCGTCTAGTGTATATAAAATTTCAAGTGCATAAAGGTTATATATATCTTTCGAACTTGTTTTCAAATAACATCTTTCAAAGTTGTTTTCATTTCTTTAAATAATCTTAGAAAGTTTGTTATTATTATTTTTTAGATTTATTTACTGAATGAAATTTATTTCGATGTATACTTTAAACTGCGAAATTGAAATGTAAAATTAAAATACTAATTACGTTTAGTAAGTATAACTTTTATGAATTCAAAAATCTTGTATTAAAAACGTTTTTTTCAATTTATTAATGCAGCGAAATTATCAGATTGTTAAGAATGTGACGGAATAGGCAAACCTTTGTGATAATGGATAAAATGTATCGCTAATGATACAGATGAAATGTGATTAATTCTGTGCACAGGTGATTTAAACATTTGCGGTGAAGGCAGAGGTCGAACATTTATTTTTTGTCAGTACTCAAATTCTCTATGTCGAGGCCCCTGTATTACCTTCAATTTCGCCACAACGAATCTTTCACAACTTGGCAATGATCCGCCCATGGGATATACGCATTCTGTGGGTGTTGGATAATTCGTTACTTCACTACAACAAGAGACAGATTTCCAATTCTTTGAGGTGTGGTATGCATTTAAACCTGAGCAATGGTGTCTTCCAAACATCAGTATTTTGCAAGACGCTGTTTGGGCCCGGTGTTTCCAGTAGTCCCGTAAACAGCAGTTTTATGTTCTTCTCTTCTATTATGGCCAAAAAGCTATAGAATGATGGGTTTAGGATATATATCGTGCTGTTTCGCTCTCAGTTGGGATATATTAATAACTGCAGTAGATTTGCACTGCTACCAGAGTAATGTGCTTTTCTGTGACATTTTCATTGCGTTGTTGTCGTACACGGGGGTTTATCTTAAAGCTCATCAAATTATCATACGCTTAGTGGCTGTGTCCTGTTACGTGTTTCGGCTGTCATCTCATTCGTTTCCTCCCCTTTTCTTTATCTACTTAAATTTCGATTGGCTTGTTGACTTTGCAAGGTTGTTCCAACTGATATGTTACTGAGTGTAAAACATCACAATTCCGCTTGGCTGATATTACACAAGCTTGCGTTATGCTGAGTCTCTTTTGACTTACAAAATCCTTCCCTTCCTAGATATTGGATCATTAGAGACATTTCCAATGATTTGGAAATTTCTCTAACGATCCGATTTCTATCATGCATTTGGCTTCTGTGGTGCTGAATTTCAAAATTATTTAAACTATTTAGTAATATACTTAATTAAGTAAAATTAAATGTTTGTTGCTATTCGAACTTCTTCTAGTCTGTCGCACAATATTCACGTCCAAATACATGCCGACAGACATATTGTAATTCCATCAGATTGGATTTTGGAATTTCCGAGATTTTTGGACTATGAAATGTGTTCATGTCTCGGCACTAAATTTATTTCGGACATTCAAGTCTTTCGCCATTACATGTTATTTTAACCGAAAGAACGCTGCAGACATATATTTCGTTTGAATTACATGCAGTGCTTTATTCAAAAGCATTGTGAATTTCTCATGGAATGTGTTTCACCAAATCATGTGAATCCTTTAATAAACAGGTAATAAAAAAATAAGTTCTTCATGGAAAACATATAGACACACAGTTTTTTTAGGATCATTCCGTAGAAAGGATTTAAAGCCTAGTTTTCAGGAAACATTCTATCTACTTTATACTGAAGAAAGTTAAATAAAGTTTCACAAAATATTTATTCCAGGCAGAGTTTTTGTTTGCCAAAAATTTCTTCAAATTGGGCAATTCAGAATTTCGTTTTCTTCCTTTGTTTGTTTTTTGGATTGTTTCTTTTGCGTGTAATATCGCTGTTTTATATATCAAATATTGTTCGTTACATATCGTAAATCTTCGGGAACATGAAGCTATACCTCGTTACAATGCTTATGAGAACATTTGTATAGAAAAGTGACGTTACTGATTGGAAATGAGACTAAACTCTGCAAGAATGGCAATTATGTCTTCAATACTTTGACAGTTCGTTGATAAAAAAGTTATATTCAAAAGGTTACTGAAATCCTAGAGAAAAAGGATAAACGTTTATTCTCATGAAATCCGGCAACTAAACACGATTACATATAATACAATTTTATTTGATCGAAATCAAACTCTCTTGCCGTTTCTGTTTAATCGACATGCAAATGTGTGACCGTAAGACATATATAGAAAATAACGTTATAGAAACGTGCTTTGACGTGAAAGGGGTGGGTTCCCACAAGCACGCTTTCAAAAACGTATTAGGCCGATTAACGTGGCATATTGTTGCTATGGTGAAAATGAAAGTTAGTCAAATGGATCATTTAATAAGTTATATTAATAATTAGCTGTTCAGTTTGCCTATAGTTACAAATATTCTTTATAAACATCTTTGTTATTTTGCTATGCACCTTCATTGTGCAGTTAACAAATCGCCAGTCTCATGTCTGTGTTGAACCGAAGTCGCTAATTTATATAGTTTTAAGGACTTTAAGGACCTTTTCGCTCTTCCTTGCAGAATAACACCCGTTTCTAATAACGCACCGAATTTTGACGTAAAAATAAAGTCCGATAAAACTAATGGTCAACATTTCAGAATTTTGAAGCTACTTTGGTAATCATTGAAATAAGTAAATATTTCATTTTAATAAGGAGACTCTATTTTCAAGTACGTAGATAGCAATATTTAGAAATAAGATAACCTTTTTAGAAAAACTTGTTTTTATGTGATTTTTGATCAAGGTTATTGCTAACGACGTTTTTCCGAGGTTTGAAAATTGTTTTTGGAAAACCCCTGATTTTGTCATTTTGAAAATGAGAAAATGACTCATAATTGTGGCTCTGAACATCAATAATGCAGAAGAATAAGCACATGTGCAATTTGAGGAACATACGGAACTTAAAATGTTAGTTTTATATTGCATTATAATATTTCAAAATTACATAATGACAGACACTTATATTTTCGGATTGTACTTTTTTCGCTCTGCTGTCATATATTTAACAGTTGAAATAGAAATGATACACAGCGTTGTTGAATCATCTCCTTTGCAAGTGTTTCAGTGGTGATAATTTCAGAACAATATTACTTGTACTTTATCTCACATTTGGTTGTGAATGTAATTTTAAAATTTTTAGGTGTCTAAGATATTTAGAAATGTTTTAAATTCTCCTTGTTTAGAGAGATTTTAAAATATGTTGGAGTTTTCTAACGCACAACTTCCCTGGTAACTTCTGGTATGCCTGTTAAACGATACTTTATAGTTCCTTAGTGTTTCTTCTGTCAAATATAAGAAAAATATTTGTCCTTCCTTGACGAATCAGCTTCTTATCTATAAGACTCACAACGTTTGTAAATCTTTATATGTGTGACAATATATATTTCCTTGTCTTTAAATTTATTTATGTTTTTTAATCATTTCGAACCTGTCTTCACTTTTCCCAAAACAGTTTGTTTAATGATGATATAATGATAATAGTCTGTAACAAGAGCTGCACGTTTTTCTCTTTTTTTTAGCGTGCTACATAATTTTCTTTTTTTTCACCGGAAAAAGTACAATCGAAAAAAAAATAATTCAACCTTCAAGAACACATGGACACTAGTGTTTGTTCAGTCTGATGCAAATTTAATCAATTTTTCAAAATACCTGATTTAGTGTACTTGAATAATTTATTGAAAACTACCTTCAACCTATTAATTGATGTAATTGATGTTACGTGTAATACTGACGAATCAGTCATTATGTTTGACAACTTAATATTTCTGGAATGATTTGAGATTACAAATACAACGGAGATTGATATCTCGGAGAAAACCTTATGAACAGTGGCACTGCTGTTGCTTCGAAAAAGATGAACAAATTTTCCCCAAGAGGAAACTATAAATTTATTTAAGATATGAACGTTTGTGCTTTGCTTTAAAATATTTCATTAAATTGAACGGAAATCTATATTTTGAAACATGGAACTGAACTCTTTGGGTAAGGGCCAAGTGGAAAATACTCGTTTTGTTTCAAAATGCTATCATTGCAGAGGAATGGTAAGTCTTTCTACCTTTAGTTGTTTATTAGAATGATGGGAACACGTACGCTCTGTGGTGTACACTTACTTTCTAAAAAATTGGCGATTAAAACTGGTGGTGCAAGATTTTGCTCACTGCCATATATCAAATTCTCCACTCAGAGTGTACAAGGGAAACCGAGTGTTTACAATCTCATAGAGGAAGTTTTACACTTTATACTCATTATTTTTCCCTTTGGTATACATTTCTGAATGAGGAGTTGCCATAATTTTAACGGCTTTCCTCTACCTTTCTTCCTGGCAACGGGCTCAATAATTTCTGGTTGTTAGCATCTCCTTACTAATTAATTCTACATATCCAGCCCACATGGGAAAATTTGTTTCTGTCCGACTGACAACGTTTTACACTGTATTTCACATACAACTAAACTCTGCATTCTTCACATGATTGCAACTCGTTTTACCAGAACCTCCCGTGACTAACGCTTATGCCCACCGCGAAATTACTCCTCTGTTCATCAGCAGCACCCACATTTCACTGCTACACACCAGAATAAGAAGAATAACTTTTCTAATGAACTCATCACGGACACTTTCAGGGAATTGTCACTTTTGTGAAAGCCTCCTGACTCTGCTGTGACTTTTAAAGCTGAACGTCCTGTCCCACTAGTTTGACAACAAAATAACTTCGTTTTCCAAACATGCTGTATAATATATACAAACTCATTTACGTGATCTTATTATCTGCCATTAAGGCTCATCTTACATTTTAATTAACAACGCAATTATCAATTACCAACAGCCTGGTATACATATCTCTATCAAGAAACTTCAAGACAGTATTCATTAAAATAAGGACAATACAAATTCACCTTGTTTCGAAGAAACGATGAATATAATTAACACAAGTTAAACATCTTTTTTATATATAGGCTAACACACATACACAAACAGGTATGAGTAAAACAAAGTCAAGATATCTCTGGGTTTTTTTCGTCCAACCGACATGTGAATATTCTCGAATATGCATAAAGAAATGCGATGGTGGAATTAACATAATAACCAGTATCTGGAGTCTTTCTTAGGCTTTATATTCTTTTATAAACTATGCAATACTTTTTTACCTAGCATTACTCTCATTAATCTTGGTAGTTTCAATAGTTTTTCAGTAATTAAGATATTAATATATGCCTTTATGCTACATACATTAAACATGGAGACTTCAGTAAATAATTCGAAAAATAATTTACATTAAACCAACTAAACTGTTAATTACATTTTATGTTTTAGAGCATGGCGGATATCTCCGAAATAAAGAAATAGTAGTTCGGCAATGGATATGAAATGCTTGGGTCAATAGCAATTCTGTTTTGGGTCGGAATCCTAGAAAATATTGCACGATTTTACTGATGTAAACCTCTGATGACATTGACAGTTCTTGTAACATTGCTTAATGCTTTTTAGATGTTCTTCCCATTATGTGTAAAACATACTTGTCTATATCAAGGACCTGCGATTTTTGATCAGACAGTTTTTGTCAGTCAGTCTTTTACTTTCTTTCTGGCCTATACAATCAACGAAGAAAACAGAATCTGTAAGAGTGCATCATTTTTTACTCATCGGAAATAGATGCAATGTCAGAGAATGCAAATTCTTAAACAAATAAACTCGCTATAAACTCGTTATAAATTGAATATCGTTTATATGTACAGACCTAAAGAAACCAAAAAAGGGCCAACCCCTTAGCTTTCGAACCGTTTGTCGCATGCAAACAAGAAAGATACAGTTGGAAAAGCACTTGAAGGTGGCTATCACATTAAGTGAAGAAACATGCTAATCAGCTCTTTATCTCCGAATTTTTCCACATAAGAAGAATGTTATTTTACGCGCATTCTATTCGGCGCATAATAAAACCCTTGAATTCCAAATTTCATACGAATCCATTAATAAATACGTGTACAGTGAGCTACGGAAGAAAGATGCCGCTAATGTTAAACTGCGAAAATTGTTTTTGAATTTTATCAATTAAACGAGAACAGATACAGTGATTCGGTGTTGCAACAGTTACACGCAAAGAGGCCCAGATAATATGAGCCGCTATACAAGAACCGAACTGGTATATTAAGGGAATTATAAATTATGAAACATGACCATGAAATAAAATTGAATTATTACCATATCAAGAATATACGTCATGTGATCCGAAATAATTTGGAACCTTTAAATCCAAATTTACAGCGTTATAGCACAAAAACTTGCTGAGGTATAAGCGAAAACTCAAGCATACGTCCGTTAAGGGGCCGTGTATAAAAAAACTTACACTGCTGGCCACGCAAACTGTAAAACCAAGAAGGACACGACATAGCAAAGCCAGATTTACTGGACACATAACAACAGATACAAAGTTGAAAGGATTGAGTTTACAGGCCCGTGCTATCTGCTTAACACGCAGCCATCAATAGATCGTGTGGCCCACATGGCTGGCAATAACGGCCGCTACACGCCGCGGCATAGAACGAAAGTGGCTTTGGATGTGGGTTTGGGTTATGTCGGTCCAGGCTACTTTAACACATTGATACAGTTCATCTGGCGTAGCCCCGCGGGTGTTGCTTGCCGGGCCATTTGGTTGCCGATCAGCTACCAGACGTGTTCGATGGGCGACACATCGGGAGAATAGGTGTGCCACGGCAGCAGGGACACCTACTGGGCCGCGATGAATGATTGTTGCACGATGCGTGACACGTACGGGAGCGCATTGTCCTCTTGAAACGTGGCCGCTGGCAGGTCCTGCAGGGAAAGGAGGACTACAGGCTCCAAAGCGTCGGAGATGTAGCGGTGGCTGTTGCGTGTACCGGAGATGCGTAAAAGAGGGGTGCGAGTGTCATATCCAATTGCGCCCCAAACCATAACGGCAGGCGACGGACCTGTTATGGCGATGCATAGTGCAGGCATCATACTTTCTCTCTCCGCGGTGCCTCCACACGCGGATCCGACCATCGTGGTGTTGCAGGCAGAAGCGGGATTCATCGGAGAAATCGATGTCGTACGATTCCCTAGTCTAGTGGCGGCTTTAAACGGCACACTGCCGCCGCCCCTCGCCGGTGGTGTAACTTCAATGGTAATCGGAACAACGGGCGCCGTGCGTCAAGTCCCCGCGCCTGCGGACGACGTCGAATGGCGGTTCTGACACAGGTTGTTGCGCAACACACCCTAATTCTTCCGCTAATGTTCGAGATGTGGCGGTTCTAGCCGTCAATGCCCGCCGTACAGCATGCCTGTCCTCTCGTTTAGTGGTGTGCCGCGGCTGCAGCAATCACTCACGTCGGTCCGTCCAGCCCTCCTGCACCTACCGAATCCATACTCGCCTCACTGTGGCTGGATATCGTCCCACACGGGCGCCGATGTCTCAGCACGATAGACCGTTGTCGCGATAAGTCACTATTCGTCCTCTGTCGTAATCCGAAACGTGCTGGAATGACTGCCGTTTTCTGCGACGAGGAATCAGGAAGCTTCCCACACGCAGGTCCGATAGCACAACACACTTTCACTACTTACACCCCGCCTTCAGTCCCCCCTTCTTATAGTGATTTTCGGTGGCGTGCCGGTCGCACATGATTTGCATATGCCCTGCAATGCTAATAGTTTGCATGCCCTCTCACGGGCGACGCATGCTGCGAATTTCAAGCCAATCGGATGCTTCCTTCTTGGTGTAGCATTTTGGGTGGCCAGCAGTGTAATTTCCGATTACAAACTGCTGAATAAACTGTTATTTTAGTTCATAGAAATACTCACAATCGTCTCGACTGTAGAATGCGTTTTTTCTAATGAATAAAGATAGCTTTGTCAAATAAAACTCACTTTAAAACTTTCAGTAACGCGGATGGTGAAAAATAATATTGCATATATTACATAACTTTTCCTCTACATATAGCTGGTTTATATATATACAACACACCTGCACGTTTGTATCAACTTCTATCCTTTGGATAAAAAATATTTTTTAGTGACTGCTATTTACTTTGAAAACAATTATAAATATCTATATGACTAGGTTGCACATAATGTTATAATGAATTATTGATTAACATTTATGTTTTAAAGTAAAAACCAAAATCAACAAGAACTTTTTTATTTAGGTACATTATTATTTCAAAAAAAATCATTACCATTGACATAACGCTTTCCTTCTAATCTCTTTCATTCAAAATAATTAATAATCAATCAAAATTAACGATTCATTCAGTGAGTATTATTAACTTTGAAAAAGTAGTTGGAAATATACATTGATATAGTTTACACACTACTTACTTCATTGAAGCAGTTCGATGTCTTATTGCTAATGCTGTCGTGAGACACAACTACGGACTCCATGGGTTCCCCTGAGCGCCAAACAAAAGCAATCGTGCCTCAGCCTTCCGCATTGACTTCCGCTAGTCATAGAGTCATCGTCGCCGCTGACTGCATCTCGGCGTTTTGCACAGATACTCAAATTTTCTATAAAACGTTTTTAAAAATGTATGTGTGTACCTTTTGTTCATATTATATCATTATTGATTTCAAACAAGGTGCTCGTCAGAGTTTTTCAAAAATTTCGTCCCCAAATTTTGAACCAGGTAGTACACGTTAACCGGAAAAATATACCTATGATACCTTACCTATTAGCGTTATACGTTCTTGTTGTCCTTTTCAGAGGCGTAAATTTAAAGTTCGAAAATTCGTTTATCTGAGACACTATTTACTATTGTATGAGATATTTTTGTTTGCAGTGTTTGAAAAGCAATTCACTTAATACCCTGCTGACCACCCAAAATGCAACACCAAGAATGATACGAGATAGCAAAGCCAGATTGACTGGACACATAACAACAGATACAAAGATGAAACGATTGAGCTTACAGGCCCGTGCGACTTGCGTAACACGCAGACATCAATAGTTCCTGTACCCCCAATGGCTGGCAATAACGGCCGCTACACGCCGCAGCATCGAACGAAACATGCTTTGGATATGGGCTTGAGGAATGTCGGTCCGGGCTGCTTCCACACGTAGCCACAATCCATCAAGCGTAGCCAAGGGTGGTGCTTGCCGGGCCACTCGGTTGCCGATATGCGATCAGACGTGTTCAATGGGTGACATATCGGGAGAACAGGCGGGCCACGACAGCAGTGACGCCTGGTGGGCGGTGAAGAATTGTTGCACGAAGCGTGCCACGTGCGGGCGCGCATTGTCTTCTTGAAACATGGCCGCTGGGAGGTCTTGCAGGAAAGGGATGTCTACAGGCTCCAAAAACGTCGGAAATGTAGCGGTGGCCGTTGAGTGTACCGGCGATGCCTACCAGAGGATGCGTGTGTAATATCTAATTGTGCCCCAATCCATAACGCCAGGCGACGGACCGCTATGGCGATGCATAATGAAGGCGTGGTACAGTCTCTCGCCGCGCTGCTGCCACACGCGGATCTGACCATCATGGTGTTGCAGGCAGATGCAGATTTTCATCGCAGACGACAATGGCGTGCCATTCCGTAGTCCAGGTGCGTCGTTCAACGGCCCACTGCCGCCGAACTCGCCGGTGGTGAAACGTCAATGGTAATCGGAGCAATGGGCGCCGTGCGATAAGTCCCCGCTTCTGCAGACGACGTCGAACGGTGCGTTATGACACAGGTTGTTGCGCAACACACCCTAATTACTGCGCTGACGTACGTGATGTGGCGTTGCGAGCCATCAATGCCCACCGCACAACATGCCGGGCCTCTAGTTCGGTGGTGTGCCGCGGCTGCGGCAATCGCTCACGTAGGTCTGTCCGTCCCTCCTGCTCCCACCGATTCCGTACTCGCCTCACTGTGGCTGCATGTCGCCCGCCACGGGCGCCGATGTCTCGGTGCGATAAACCGCTCTCACGATACGCCACTATTCGTTTTCTGTCGAAGTCCGAAACGTGCTGGAATGACTGCCGTTGCGCAGATGTCCAAACGACGAACCGTCGTTCAACCGTGTATCCCACGCACAGGTCCGGCAGCACAACACACTTCCACTGCTAACATCCCGCCATCTGTGCACCCTTCTTATAGTGCTTCTCGGTGGCGTCCCGGCGCACATGATTTGCATATGCCCTGCAATGCTAATCGTTTGCATGTCCTCTCGCGGGAGACGCGTGCTGCGAATTTCAGGCTAATTGGATGCTTGCTTCTTGGTGTTGCATTTTGGGTCGGAAGCAGTGTATATCTCATCCTTCAAATAGGATATGAAATCGTGTGCTTGCAAATCAAGAATCTTGATCCGCTGTTATTCTAGAAATCCACTAAATTTTTGCTGAGAACCTTCGGCATTGGACACTCAGCTTAACAGGCTACAGCAATAGCTCAGCAATTCGGCATAAAGCTGATTGCTGAACAAGCATACCTAAATCCAACTTTTCATTTTTTTTATTTTTTTTTTGTCGTTTTCTTGGGTTTTCAATTTGCATATATACTATGTACAGCGATAGTTTCGAAATTCTTTGTGTTTTACATCAATGCCTCTTTTATTTTAAAAAAAGACGGTTAATTAGCGTTAATATTAAAAACTAAAGCAGAGCGCGATTCTTTATGTCTTGAAGGTAATTGATTTCAGGTTTCGGTTATAAGTTTAAAGCCATATTTTCGATATGCCGCAAAATCTTCTAAATTTGAAACTTCTAATTTATGCATCTGGCAGGAATAGCTATGTTAACTTTTGATATTTCAATGCACAGACGATACGTATATTCATATTTTAAACATCATAAAAAAAAATTATAACTGAAAGAATTAACCACGGTGATTGACATTTGAAAGTTAATTTATTTAGTCCTATATTTTTAGTAAAATTACTCAAAAAATTGATTATGCGATTTCATTATTATTACTCAAATACAATCATTTTACACCGTACTGGAAATGTCCCTGTAGTTAAGACATCTTGCCTGAAGATAGCATTAGCTAATGAGGTGCAACTGATTATTCCGTTTTAGAAGACGTATTCACTTTTGTTATGGGCTACAAAATGTTCACTTTTGTTATGGGCTACAAAAGTAACAGGTACATCTGAAAACCGCATAATAAAAGCTATTTAGAGCGAATCAAATTTGCTGTGATGTATACTAACTAAAAAAAACAGCAGCACATTCCACTTGGAAACGTGTCTAAAAAATAATTATTTTACTCAATATAATAGTTAAAGTATTTTTAAAAAAATAGTGGCAAGCGTTTCCTTTAGAAATTGTACTATGAAATAGAGCAGATTTTATAGTTCATATAAAGAGAAAACTAACGGAGCTGAAAAATTCACTGGTAGGAAAAGGATTTCTTTTCATGTGAAACTTAAATTTCAAGGTTGTATGAATTATATTTCTCTCACATGTTATTATATCATTAGAATAACAGAAAATTAGTGACATCAACCATAAAGAAAAAAATGCGTTATCAAATATTGGAATTGAAAGCATTTTTCTTGTTTTCCATTAGAGCACGCTATCTTTACTCCACGCACAACAGTGGATTTTTAAGAACTTGAGTTGTTCGTCTTTGAAGAAATCCTAATATGCTTTTACCGAATGGCCATGCTTTTACATGTAATGTATATTGACAGATTCATTATTAACAATCTATGGACAAAACATTAAAGATACCTACTTCATAGCGTGTTGGTCCCTTCTAGCGCAAATAATATTTTCTACATGCCCGAGGAATCGAGTCCACTAGATATCGGAATTATTTCAGCAGTAATGGCAGCCAAACCTTTTTCAGCGTTGTCCACAACTCCACCCAGACTTCGGTTCATTATTCCTGGGTCTGATAATGCGCTATGAGGCATCGAAAAAGGCTTCACCAGGGATTAAATACGGTGATCATGGGAGCTAGTAAATGGTAACAAAATCAGCTGAGTATTTTTTCTCAGGTTATGCCTGGGATATTGAGACCCGGTTGGGTGGGACAGTGTCCTGCTGGAACAGACCATTGGTCAAAGGATGCGCAAAGACGATTAAAGCGTGTACGTGATCACACAGCTCATGTTGGTAGCACGCACTGGTTAAAGATATCTCCAGACACACTAAGGGAAATAATGTGTCTCATGAATAGTCTCTCAAAAGCATCACACATTCACCACCAACTTTAACAGCGCTGACCTCGTACGCTGCTGTCGTTATCTCATGCTGTCGACACCGCACCCATACCCTCCCGTCAGCTCTGTACAACTGAGAAAGGGATTTACACAACCTCACGAAGCGGCGCTACTGTGGTGAGGTTCAGTTTCGATGCTTCCATTAAGAGTAGAGGCGAATTTTCCATGACGTGCAGTCATCAGTGGCCCACTAGTACAATGCGGCTCCCCGTGCGCAGGTTATGCAGCGTCCACCACACCGTTTGCACGCTAACACAGCTTAGGCTTCCGATATGTTACCTGAATGGGATGTGCACCGCCATCGCAAAGCAGCCTGTCTGTACGGTCCTGATAAATTATGTACAAGCCTAAGCATCCTGTGTTTACCAGACATCGGTCGTGAATTGCGTGTGGTTGGCCACCGGTTGCTTTCTGGGCGCGTTGGTAACTTCGTAGTACATTCTTGATACCTTTACCCTCGGAAACCCCAGTGTTCTTACCATTTACGCAATCAAATGACCCATCTGTCTTAAGCCCAAAATGTGGCCAACATAGGTGTCGCGCAAATCACCATGTTTAGCTGTGTTTCTCGATTACAATGCACTGTTAATAAGATCTACAGGTGGCCTATTTATCGCCTGAAATCTATATGGTTCGATTGCACCCTGTACGGATTATAGCTACGTCTACAGCCCATCAGCTTTATCTCTAACGCTTCGTCTACTGTGCATTTTGCCGTAAGCAATGTCAAATGTTTCAGCAAACTGTAGGGAACATTTCCTCAGTCAAGCTGTTTAAAACAACGGAACGTACAAAAACTGTGACATTAATCATTCCGTGTGCTTCCTGTAGTAAGTTAATCAATGAAACATTGTGCAAGCACTTTTTTGATGTCAAATGATATTGCTGGAAGCCGCGTGACATATATTCTAATTTAATTTTCCTTTTTAGTTTCTTTTCCTATCTAAATTTGAGTTTGTTCTCTTTTACACTTTCCGAACTTAACGTTACGTATTTTCCCTCAAGCGAGAATAATGTTGGCCTGATGTCGGAAGAAGAGTGACGCATGCGAGGCCGGATAAGAACGATAGATAAAAAGGCAATGCAGCGGCTTTAATAGCAGTGTTGTGCTCTTCTAGATTTTAATTCAAATTCTAGTGTTATGTTTTACAGTTAATTGTTTGTGAATATTAATGTTAGTTTCGTGATCTCAATTTGTTGAAGTGCAATTTATCAAGTGTCTAATGACAGAAATAAAGGATACAGTCTCCATGGGCGCCCATGGAGACTGAATGGTTACTCCGGTATAGTTCACAGAGCAGTATTTAAACGACCCGAGGGTCGGCATTCGGTTAGTAGAGTGTTCGGAGTCAGAAGGAGAAAAGCTGCTGATTTATCGGAGTTTGATGAAGAACAAATTGTGATGGCAGACCACCTCTCAACTACGATCTGAGAAACGGCGAGGTTTCTGGATTGTTAATGAGCCATTGCAGTGAGTACGCATCACAAATTGTGCGCAGATGTCCAAACGACGAACCGTCGTTCAACCGTGTATTGTACACAGCTCATTGATGCAAGAGGGGAGCGGAGATTCTCGCGCATTGTCCAAAACGACCTCAGAGCCGCAGTGCGACAAATCACCCATAGCTACAAGAGTGGTGTTCAGTCCATTGTTTCAGAACACCCATTTCATTGAAGCCATCTTCGCATACGCATGCGTTGCCGAAAACCCGACCGGGTCTCCATGCTTACTCCACGTCATCGCCAACAACGCATGAAATGGGCCCAAGGTCATCAAGATTGGACAGTGGATGTTATTAGAAAGTTGCCAGGTCTGACAAATCAAGATTCGTGGTGCATCACTTAGACTGCTGAGCGGGAATACGCCAATTACCAACTGATGCAATTGCACCTAGATGAAGTGTTGGTCGGAAACGGGCCGGCGGTGGCGGTGTTATTCTATGGGCGATACTTTCTGGCCACTACGCTCGATTATCATAATAGCACAATCACTGACAGCTGTCAGATATCTGAACATCTTTGTAGACAAATTTCACCAATTAATGACGACTGTGTACTCTGCTGGTGATAATCAGTACCAACAGGACGATACGCTATGCCACACAGGCAGAATCTTCATGGAGCGGTTCGAGGAGCATGCTGACGACTTTCCGGTAATACCCTGGCCCCCAAATATATTTGACATTAACACAATCGAACATTTGTGGTTCGCCTCCAAAAAACGGGTTCGCGCTAAATCACCACCACATCGAATTGCACGGGAACTGGAGGACCCATGTTGACATTTTGGTGCCAGGTACACTAGGATAACTATTGCCACCTCATCGAATCGATGCCTCGCCGAATGGACGCTGTTTTGCGGGCTTAAGGTAGTCATATTAGGTATGTGGTCATAATACAATATTTCATCAGCGTGATCTATCTTGATGTGAAACAAACACGTTATTTATGTGGTGACATGTAGAATGTTTATTCCCGATTAGGAGATTTCACATAGTAGTTATTATCAGAGAATAAAACTCTCTGGCGATGTGATGGAAATTGCTTCGGTTGCAAGCAATATTTCTGGCTGGATTAAAAAAACGTTCATTTCTTTTCCTCCATTTTTTTAAAATACTGTACTGTGAAAGTATTCATTAATATTTCTCTGAAGCATAACACTTTATGTATCCTTGATGCCGACACAGAACCTGGGTTTTACTTTTTCTGCCTTATGACTAAATATATTTTTTCTACCGACATAGTCCCTTTGGACCATTTGAAAATTTGTAAGGCAGTTTCATTATGACATTTTTTACATTGAAATCCATATTTTGCTCAAAAGGTTATCAGATTAAAAAAACAGATGTCTGAAATGAAAAATATTTTTTTATCTGAAATACAATTACATGTACTCCTAAACAGTGGCGCAGTGAAATAAGCGCTGATTTCGGACAATTCGTCCATGGTGGGTCCGCATTCCAAACCGGAAAATGCATGTATGTCGTGGGTATCTCACGGCACTGGCTCTCTTTAGTCCTTGACACCAGTGGCCTCAAATTACGGACAGGCGGTTAATGAACATCGCGTTTCTCACTGTGGTCTTTGAATCTGCAATAAAAAGTTCCAATGCACTTTTCCTCAGCTGACTTCAAAAATGAATAAGTAAAAGAATAAATATTTCTTCCTGGATACTTAAAGAAGTATAATACTGCTGTATACACAAATTTTTGTTTTTATTTTGAAGTGCGATATTTAAAGTTGATGGAAATGTTGAACAGTGCACAGCAAATACTATACAAAATAATGTATATAAGGAATGTACTATTTAAGAAAATTAAAATGTTTAGTTTTTAACACAGAAAATTTGAAGGGTTTGGTCCCCTGACATCTATTAGAAAAGAAGTGATATCTTCAAAAATTGCGCAGGTTTAATAAACATTTCTGAATTATACACCTTTTTGTTAAACGTAGTCCCAAATGTAAAAAGGCACACAGTTTTCCTAGTTATATTTCGATCTTTGATTACATTTCTCGGGATATTACATTTGCAATATAGATCGAATAATGAATATTTCTTGTATTTTAACTCTAATACCTTTAGTGAAATTCGGAATCAAACCATTTTTGTAACATAATCACGTGTCGTATGTTCCTGTTATTTAAATACGAAATGCATTGTGCTGTAACCTTTAAAATTTAGGTGATAAAGTTGATTTGTGCAACACAGAGAAAAACAGAAACACTAGTTGATAATGTTTATTTGAAGTCTACCCTTGAGATACATTTCGCTGAATGTACGGAAAGCGCTACGGTGGCGACTACTTATTTCCGTTCGTTTAATGGACTGTATGTCTTACAGCAGTGGCTCTTTTGTCTCGTCTGCAACTACTGTCCCGATATCACAGACGGGCCACTGCTTAGGGTCTTTCAGATGCACACAGTGGTCGTTAAACCTCCGAACATAAAAATAAAATAAAAGGAAACATCAGAAGGACAGAAATTAGCTCAATCTGACACCAGACAAATTCAATGGTACCAATCTATAAAGCGGTCGAGGCCAGAAATATGAGGCGATTTCGGTTATTAGATGCGGCTGACGTTCTTTAATAGGAGCACTACTAGAGCTGATCTTCTATCGTAGGCAATGGTTCTCCAGATAATAATGCCTGCAGTAGGGGAGGTGTGGCGCTCGATAGGGAGGTTGGGGTTGTGCCGTTGATCCGTGGACCTCTACACCCGAACACCGCGACCATCTGTTCCCAAAACGAAGAGGCACTCATAACTAAACACTACACGTCGCTAGTCTGTGGCGTTCCACTTCGCTCTGACCTGGCACCACTGCAAACGGAGTCGATGATATTCCGGTGTTAATGGCAGCTTACGTAAGGGGTGCTGAGATCGCAGATTTGCATCCGTGAGGCATTGGGAAATGGGTCGTGGGCACACAGGAGCCGCTACATCTGCCTGTATAGTAGACAGAGGCCCAGTGGGAACCGTTCATGCATGGCGCACGATCCGTCGATCATGTCGACCGGTGGTCCTCCTGGTCCACCCGGAAACGTTAAGTACTGTGGCAGTGCCGTCACGTGTAAAATGTTCACAACACAGACGGACGGTATGGTCAGAAAGGTGCACGTGGCTGGCTATAATGCGAGCCGACCACTGTGATTTTCAGCCCGATTATCAGGCCTCTCTCAAAGTCCAGAAGAGGTGTAAATCGACGTTTCTGGAATCTACCTGGCATTCTTGTCACTCTGTATTCTTGCTTGCGTTGGCGGGCTCTTTTCACTTTCATGTCGCATCGACTACACGCCGGTTTTTAAGGCTATCGATTTGTTCGTGCCATGTCACCACAGTGTGTGCGATCATGTGCAGTCGCACCAAACGTGGATCATTTGTATACAAGCACGCACGTTAGCTATTTTTAAAGTTTCGCGGGTGTAACATGTTTTCTTCTAGGTGCGCAAATTTTATTGTCAGTGTGTGTACTTATGATACAAGACGTGCGTTTTGACAAATACATATCTCTATGTGATGTGAACCACGGAGCTAGCGCCAGAAAAAATTTAGTGGTTTTATCATTCCTTTATTCAGAAAAACATAATGACCCATGACAAAGAAAATGAACTTCAAGAGTTAAACGCATGGCTTAAATGATAGATCGTAGTTACAGGTATTCTGGTACTTGAGACCCAAGTCCCCCACAGCAGCTCATGTTTGTCTGTTTGTTTGGGGGTTAACGACCATCGTGAGGAACTTGACAGGATAAAAAAAGTTCCCCGTCCTTCAATTAGGGCCACTGACTTCAGGAAAGTCAGTGAACCAATTTGACATGTAAAACACATCATCGGTGTCTCACCGAGATTCGAACGCAGACACATTTCCAAAAGATCACCAGAATCCAGCGATTTGATAACTGGGGATCCTGAACGGTCATCCTATATACGCGAGTCAATCCAAGCCGAACTGCACTACACTGCGTTGACACACGAAAGAAAAAACCGCGGCAAATGCAGAACACTACCAGTTGATATGTCCGTTGTTTCATTCGATGTCTGCGTTACCAGTGTTTGAAAAGAATTAGCAATTCGCAAATATCCGTAAATCTGCACCTTGACTTATACGCGTTCGTGTTTAAATGTGTACAAAAATTTATATTCAGTAAGAGGTCAATCATTATTCGTGAAATGACTTTTACGATAAATTCTAAGAATTAGAAAAAGTAAGCAAGTAGATTTATAAAAATATTTGATTAAAAGAAATGACTTCCTCTCAACTGCGATTACTTCAAGGAACGCCTCTTTACATCCTGCGGAACACAGTTTGAGGAACCGTGATTTTGGCAACATAATAAGATGCTCTTGCACTGAAAGAAATAATTTCCTGGAATTATTTCCTCTTTCTCTAGTGGCAATTCATTTTCGGCCACATAGCTTTACTTGTTTTTTTATGCTAAAAACAAGCTTATACATATTCTGTGTAATTTCTGACTCTAACTGCAGAAATGTTTTTTACGAAATGAATAGGTCATATGTCTGTATGTGAAGCGCCTCTCGTTGAAGAAATGATTCCTCACAAATAGGAAAAAGACAAATTACTCTGCTGAACACAGAAAATTACATAACAGAAAGCTTTTAACGGAACGTCATACCAATCGGTGGGTATGTGTCGAGAGAGGGGTTGTGTTAGGCAATGCATTTGCGAACCCATCATGTGGTAGGTGAGGAAGATAGAGGGCATAATGAACCGCCGTCTCTAAAATTGGACATCCTCACCAGGTCTTCTGCACCAGTAATCGGGCTATATCGGCAGATAAAGCAGATGTAAGGAGTGATAGCACTTAGGCGATATTATACCGAATAATGCAACAGTATGGAACCTTTTGCCAGCAGCTTGATCTTAGGAGGAGGAACGACTAGGGTTTTCATCAAACTTTGGCTGAATGTAGCAACGATATTTGGAGGAAAGTAATGTGGGTCGCCATAGTGGAACTGCTACACGTAAACGGAAGCTCGATTGCCACATTAGACGGCAAGCGGTAGCAAATTCACAACTCACAGTGGAAGAAATTCGATGAGGTGTATATTGAGCAATGCAAATCTCCGAGTCGACACGGACTGTGAATCGCACATTGGATGGTTGGTTGGTTGGTTAGTTATTAGATTTTAATGGCGCAAGGGCCATGGTTGGCCAAAGAGCGCCAGACACAAGACAAACAGACAAAATTAAAAAACGGAGCATAAATCGCAAAAACTGGCTGACCAAGTAAAACCGAACCATGAGTACAAAGGAAGGGCCAAAAAAGACAATGAAACAAACAGTATGAAAAACATGGTACAATGGTGAGAAACAAGCCGATTAAGTAAAGCTGAGGAATGAGAATGATAAAACACATGACGAAATCGAACACAACTACACAAAGGATGAGTCACTCTCCTCCCCCACACACTCCAAGATAATGCTGGCCGAGGGCGAGGACGAACTGTCACTATCCTCCTTCTCATGTTCCTCTGCAATGTTAGGTGAGGCTGGGGACGAACTGTCACTCTCCTCTCCCCGATGTTCCTCTATAATGTTGGGTGAGGGTGGGGACCTCGCTGAGTCCGAGACAGTTGCAATGTTGGTCAGGTGGACCGCGGCAGGTGGATGGACACGGCACACCTTTGCGGATTGAGGGCCGGGTCTTCCGCACGTGCAGGCTGTCTGCTGGGAACCGGAAGAGTCGGTCGTCTTCAAAAGAGAAGGCGCAGACTCAGATGGTCGAATAAGCTGGAGCTCGGTGAAATCCACCTGTGTCGCTTGTTCAACTGTAGATCGCTTGGCAAGTGCGGCGAGAGCTACAGGGCGCGGAACAAAGGGCTGCACGGGTTGCGGCAGAGACTGAACCACTGCGGCAAAAGTACGCTGTCGGTTGTTGGGAATACCCAACTTGGCCTTGGCAGCAGGGTACGAGAGGCCCTCCAGGGTCTTGAGGCGCTGGATCGCCTTCTCGTCGTTCCACTTCGAACAGGACCGGGCATAAGCAGCGTGGGAGTCACCACAGTTTACACAGCAGGGCTCTGAAGTGCATCCAGTCCCTTCGTGGTCTCGGGATCCACAATTGGCGCACCTCGCAGCACTGTTACAGGACCGCTGGGAATGTCCATACCTCTGGCACTTGAAACAGCGTAGAGGATTTGGTATATAAGGACGAACTGCACATAACAAGTAACCAGCTTTTATTTCAGTAGGTACCTTCGGGCTGTTAAACGTCAAAATAACATTTCGTGATTTGATCAGCGCGCCATCGCGCCCTGAAAAGTCATGCGTCTGGCAGCTATGACACCCTGATCAGCAAGTTCACACACAAGTTCATCTTCATCGCAGACCAACAAGTCGGGCTCAGAAATGACTCCCTTGGAGGTGTTGAGATACGGATGTGCCGTCACTTGAACTGGAACATCCTGAAGTCTGGTCAACTGCAGAAGAGATTTGCTCTGAGAGAGAGTGCAAGTTTCCACAAGCAGGTCTCCAGAGCGTAGCTTCTTCACTGACTTCAAAGAGCCAGCAACACCCGCAAGTGCCTTTGAGATGAAAAAAGGAGACTTTGAGGAAAGTTTCAACATCTGGTCAGTAGAAGAAATGACGAGAAAAGTAGCATGAGGTATCGAATCTGCAAGTGTAATACGACGTTTCTGAGATGACGGCTCAACACCTGGATCTAAAGATACGTCGCGGTGATGTCGTTTTTCAACGAAAGTTCTCTTCAGTGTGTTATGTGTGGGAGGTGGTTGAGGCAAATTTGGCGCCTGATCAAGCACCATATCCTGTTGTTTTTTAAATTTTGAGGAGGGTTTATGTTTCCCCATGGGAGTAAGAAAGAATTCATCTGCAACGTACTCCGCCCACAATCGAGCCCAACAGGGGAGAACTGGAGGTCCGCAAGCCAAACACATGACGCAAGACACAGTTCTAGAGCTTAGTTGCAAATATAGTCCGTTGGCTGTGATCACACGCACTCGGCGGACACTTCGGCCTCCGGGTACCGTCATGCCAACGCCTTTGGCATGATCCCACAGCCCCCGGGCTCACCCTGCCGTGCAATACGACAAAAAGCCGCTAAAGCCCTGCACACAACTTGGTACAAGACTTCTGACCAGAGGTGGGTTAGTCTCTAGCCTCCCGTTTACAGCGAAGCCGGGGTCGAAGAGGAGTGTTGGTACACAGGAGGCACTTAACCGGTCTCCTGCGACCTCAGCCGCCAGACATCCCATTTCCGCCTCACGGGTCTCCGCACGCGGCAAACATGCAGGTAGGTCTAGCACCCAAACCAGCTATAAAAAAAAAAAAAAAAAAAAGAAGAAGACAAATCCTGGCAGGGAACCTAAACGGAATCTCAGCAACCTACGAACTGAGCGGTTAATATAAATCAGTTAGTGGTGGAGGTTAACAAAACCACAAGACCGGGGTGTTAGTACATAACGTGGTAGAGATTAGGTAGAGAACACAACACGGGCAATTAGCCAGTGGAGAAAATAAATAAAAACGAAAAAGCGAGACACAAGACCAGCTAGGGATCGTGGGGCCGCAACTCCCCAACAGCTGGATGAACAGCCGTCCCTGCAAACACCAAAACAAAAAACAAGCTGTGGCATGACATCAGATGTTGACCAGTCACAAGGTCAGCTCGGGCCGTGGGGGCGGCGCTCCCCAAATAACTGGAAAACCAGTTATCCCCGTGCGGGAGCACATTGGATGGGAAAGTTTTGCTCTCGCACCAGCCTGCGTGATGACTGCCACCACAGCAGCTCATTGAGTAGCAATGTTGAATGGATTCCGTACCAGAAATGAGGCAGACTGACAATGAAATCCATGTTGTTATTAGTGACGGGTCTCGCATCCGTCTCAGCGTGTACGATCAGCGATTGGGCGTGTGGAGACGACATTCTAACCTGTCTGACTGTATGAAACGAAACGACGAGTTCCTAAACAAGGTTCAGGGAGCATTCAGTTTCCGATCCGCGATTCTTTTGGAAGAACTGGAACCATAGAAAAATAGGACTGAGAGCAGTGGGCGTTGATAGGAAAGATTAAAAAGAAGATGTTCTGTAAAAAATTAGTTTTAAGAGTATTCGGTTTCTCGTTAAGAACAGAATTTGTAACCTACCCCACATGCTATACCTGAAGCTTTGATCTCAGAGAACACAGACTGATGAAGCAGGAAAGTGGGAAAGGACCAGAGAAGGAGGGAGCTCAACAAATTAAAATGAATGAAGCACACCGAAGACATACAGCATGAAAAATGCCCAATATTTGGCCAAAATGACCTGTAATGGGCCTTTATATTTTTACCTATAATTGCCCGCAAGGTGCGAAAATGGTTTTGCGAAAGCATGGGGCACCTGAAGTTTCCATGTTTCAAAACTGGAAATAATTTCAGCATTTTCGCACTTTTCGAATACCCATTGAATTGTTTCATTCACTTGCCTTAAAAAATATCAGTAGTCGGAGTTTGACTGATAGTCCCAGTTAGTTGCTGAACTTCTTGCGACAGTTTTTAAAGTATTCTTTCCCGGCAAGTTTTCCAGAATAAATTTAGGTCTTTTAAATTTCAATGGGTCCTTGATATCATACTTAACGCCCACTGTTACTAATAGTTTCGCGTGATATATTGCTTTACCATAGTACCTCTTTACTATTTTTTTAATATTATAAACTCGAGTAAAATAAACCTTTGGCTAGCAAAACAATCCCCATAACTAAAGAAATTATATCTATTCATCGGAAAACAACACCAATATCCGTTAGATCATGCTGTTGCCATACGAGATCTCTATGTTATTCACAATGAACACCAGAAAATCATCTGAGGCTTGCCGTTGTTGCAGCTTGGCCTCGGATTACATTTATGTGGTAAATAAGGCCTTAATATTCACAAAGCTTCGACCAAGAAACACTTGCCCTTGTATTTTTGTCCTCTATTTTCCCGATTGCAATTGGAGACTAAAAAAAGAAAAAAAAAAGAATGAATAGAAAAACTGTTTCATTAACTTAATTCTCGACAGAAAAATAACGAATCTCTTAACAGCCCATACCTTAAGATTCAAGTAAATGTTCATATGTGTGCTTTGAGAGTTTAGTCGCCTTTGTGATAAGGCTGTCACCGAAAAAATTTACGAACGTCTAAGTATTCATGCACAGGATATTCAAA
This sequence comes from Macrothele yani, assembly GCA_039090855.1. Taxonomy (NCBI): domain Eukaryota; kingdom Metazoa; phylum Arthropoda; class Arachnida; order Araneae; family Macrothelidae; genus Macrothele; species Macrothele yani. The sequence goes on along the minus strand of CM077033.1, from coordinate 92,965,470 downwards.
TTTATTTGTTTTTCAAACGAGAAGCGCATGTGCTCAAATTTGTGATACATGTGTGATTTTTCGATAGAACATAGTGTAAAAACACGGCTACCGTGTAAGAAGGATGACGTAAAACAACATATTTGGACAAACCGGATGTTTAAAATTGAATGAATTTACGGACTGATTTATCTTTCACAAATTATCAAATTCAAAGTAATGCATTAACATTTGAAATCAAATCTGCCGTGAGAATCAAAAATTGTGTTCATATCACGTACTCATTAAGCATGATAACGCCAAGCTATTTACAATAATTTTTTCTGAAAATTATTTATATATATCTGGAAATCGAAGTTAAATTTTGGTAAACGTTAGAGATACACAATTTTCAAAAGTGCAAAGATGCATCACCAGCTTTTAATCAGACAAGCATCATATATTAATTTTGCTGTTCGGGGTAGAAATTACTTATAGTGCTTTTAACAACCTAACAGATAACATCCCTTTCACGAAATTAAATTGAAAAATTTCATCTTGAGTAATCAAATTGCACACGATAAACGACATCATCGTTTAACATAATCATTCTATTTGATATACAAACTGTCGTTTTAACGGGATTTGTATGTGGTCCATAAATCAGGTTCTGCATTTTTCTTATCACAATATAACTCCATTTTGGGAATGTGCACGTCTTTCCATTCTACTGAAAGTGCTTCATTTCTAAAGAAATTTATTCGTGATACTATAAGCAACAATCTTCTGTGAAGATATGTTAAGACAAATAATATTAGTGCCATAATTTCTAAATTTGCTTGCATTGAATTTAGTACATTCTGATATAATTTATTCCATCTTCTGTCAGCGTGCCTTCAACATATTTCAAAACATGCATACGTCGACAGATGTATTTCATGAGAATATGTTTAAATCTTCTAAACTGTTCGTTCCACGGACAATATAATGGAAAATAACGAAGGGGTGCATACAGAATATTTTTTCTGAGGGGCGACGAAAATTCGGAAGTTTTTTTTTTAAATCCACCAGAAAAAAATAAGTCAATGAGAAATAGAAAAATAATTACATCCTTTTTTTCTAATGTAAGTTGAGGCATTTTTATTGAAAAAACTGCATATTTTTCTAAAACAAGTCACATTTGTACAAGAAAAGTAAGAAAACTAAAAACCTATCGAAGGGGTGGGAGAGCAAGTTCAGCTTGGCGACTTTTACAAATACATCCTACCTGTATTTGAATTGTCTGCTAGTTAATCAACTTCATACTCACTAGGAGGCAAAACTTTCCGTTCACAATAAATATTTCGTTGTACGGAGACACTTTCAGTTCCAGTAATTTTCTTATACTTTCTTTAAAAGGCTTTCGTAAAAAGCATAATTTTGCTCGACAGTAATCTGACAGACTCCCTGCTGTCGGTTAGCCCATCACGGAAAAGCGTAAGATTCTGATAATAGGAAGTATGTCTGCTCTCTTATGGCCTTTAGTCTTTTAGTGAACTAGATGTCGTAACTTTTTTACCGAGTTTTATAAAATAACTTTTGTTACGTAAAGAAATCATGGAGGTAATTATATGTATTGTGTACTGAACGAATCAGGCCTGTTTTAAGAGTTTTACTCCAAAAAAATCCATTTTTTTAATGTTGGGTTTAGTTGAACAGCGGTTTTGAACCTTATTCCGGAGGAGCGAAAAGAGTTATCTGACTGATGGGTATTTCTGTTGATACCACTGAAAAAAATATGTAATGTATTATGTGAATACCTAAATGAAAATTGAGGTACTGTGTAATTTACCTGAAAAAATAAACTGATGGTTAATAATAAATAAGAAAAATATTATATGTGAATTATTAAAAAGACGAAGCAGTTTAACCGTAGGTAGAGTAACACTGACGTTAAAGTATCATGTTGGCTCTCCTTGTCTAACAAATCCCAGATAAATATCGAACATAAACATTGAATTGCAATTTCTATTATTTTAATGGAAATTGGGATGGTAAGCGTTCCTTTTTATAGAATCATTTTAGTCACATCTCGTCCTTTCAGAAACGGTAGAGGTCTTACCTACTCAATATTTTCCGTCACTTGTAAGCAATAATCAGCTATCAAATGGGTCCCAGGCTGTTAAACAGTGGTCTTCCAAATAACCTTGAAAACGTCCTAGCAGGGATTTTACTTTGTATACATTGGGAGTAGATTGTGACCGCCAAATATGCAGTTTGGAGCTTTTTATCTTAGCGTTGAGATATATTGTAATGGTTTCTTTTTTCTTTTTCCCGCCTTTTTTTTTGGAGACTGGCTCCCTTTGCAAATTTAGTCTATACTTTTATTGTAAGATGTTCTAGTACGTATAAAGCGAATAAATCCTTATGCACAAAGGATTTAATAGACTCTGGGGAGGAAGAAAAATAAATGAAGTTTATTAGAAGGAAGTGTTGTAAAAACGCACTGCTGGCTTAGCGATGATCGGCGATATGTATTGGGAAGCGTCGAGGGGCATGTGACCCATAACTGTATAAATTTTAAATTATGATGGCAAGACTGCGATGGGTATGAAGGCAAATCCTGCGCAGCGTCGACGAGTATGTAATCACCAACTTTAGGAAATTTTAAATATGAGGCCAAGCAAATATGAGTAGGAGACTTAATGGAGTCGCTACGAAGTTCAAAGTGGAGAACCCAACGGATTTGTAAACACACACTGCCGTACTCATCTTTTAGTAAGCCGCATTGTAACAAAAAAGAAACACTCTCCGAGGGGAAGCGAGGCAAGGCACCTTGTGTACCCCTCCCTGTAAGAACGACCCTGATAAACGTACTTAACAATTTTGACAAAATAAAAATTGTGAAAAAATGATGAAATATGATTATGACTTTCTCTTCTTCCTATGAACGCTGCCCACACGGTGTAGATAGCACCCAGGACACCACTGCTCAAGCGCAAGGAGCTACGACAGGACATCTCCGAGAACAGAAAAGCACCAAAAAAAAAAAGCAGTAAGCGGGCTGTCGCCTGCGCTTATTGCGAGAGACTAACTTTTTTTTTAAGTTTCGTAGATGACGTATCAATTTCGTCTTCATCAGAAGATGAGGTTGGGAATCTGCTTCTTTTGAGTAGTTCTCCGTTTGAAGTCCTAGGAACAGAGAACTTGATAGTTAATGCTGGCTAGATTCTAGGAACTAAAGAAATTCTATTGCCAAACAGCTTTTACGAATTTCTATACTATGATGGGGTTTCCAGAAACTTCAAAATTTGGGGAGTTTTAACGGTGGAGCAAAAAAACATAAACAACCGGGAGAAACTCCGGCAGTCTGGGGTCGCGTTCTGAAGGCCGGAGTGCGAAGAACACCCATTGCCTTGAGATAATTAAGGCATTCCACATTTGTAACAACAGAGTGTAGCATCTTTAAAATATAATTAAAGAATCTATCTTCAATTGGTTTCCCACCAAACCTTTTCGTATTTGTTTGTCTCCTTAACTTTTGGGTTTAGAAGGAGACACAGCGTTAGCCAATTGGGTCATTCAGTACAAATTAAACACAACACTGAACCTTAACATCTCCAAATTTAACAAAAATTGGTTAGAAGGTTCTCTCTAAGTAAAAAGCAAAAATACAGTTTTCATAAATTACCCTTTGATTTGTTTGAGAAATAACACAAAAGGAAATTTTGAATGTATGTGCATTTTTTAAACTTTTGCAACAACTTCACTTTTTACATCTTGAGATCTACGTATGTAATCAGGCTGTTCTTGGTGTCAATATAAAGCTTATTAAACAAGGTTTAACCTCATATAGAAACCGGTAAAATTTATTTTGCAAAGATTTAAAAATATTTTTTATTTAAATTTTGAAGTTAAATTTTTCAAAAACCTAACTTTTAAAATTCGGAAAAAAAAATTATAGCATACGTTCATATCTAACATACACTGAAACTTTCAAGGTGGAACTCAAAAACAATTTTGAGTTTTTAATTGTTTTATTCCTGGTTGTACATTTTTCAGAAGCTTCGTGCAAATGTCTCATTTTTTGCTCACAGATGGCAGCACAGTTCAAGACATGACTTGCCAATTTACAATCCTTAGTTTGTTACTGATTGTTCCTTGTTAGTACCCTATTGCAGTGTTCATTGGTGATAAGGGCTTTCCCCCTGGTAACGTTACTGCATTTCAATAGGCTTTCTTCCAATTTGTTTCATTTATGAAGTGAATATTTTTAACAGAGTTTAAACAATTAATTACCTTTTAGTTGTTTTTTGTATTGCAGTATATGCTCTACGACTATGAATGTGAGTGAAAAGATTTTCTGTTGTAAACCGTTCAAACAAGAGAGACATTTACATGTTGGAAAAAACTTAAGGCTTATTCAATCACGGATGCTAAATTTAGTGGGTAATGTTAAAGGAAGTGGTAAAATGTTTGCCAAATGTCGAATGAAATTGTACAAGCTGAAAAAAACTGGTGATTCTTATAAAATTCAAGAAGAAAGGAACAGTGCACGGTACACCGTTGATCATGAAAACAATGAAGCAGATAATACTAGTGCTGCAAATGTTGCTATGGAGCTTCTGAATAGTAGCTTATGGGCTGCAGGGGAATCACCTATAAAGAAGAAGCGCTTCCAAGAAAATAAATACCCTAAGAAGAAGATAAAGAAAGTCATCACTAATGTAAAGCAAAATATTTTGAACATTCCATCTAGTGTAAGTAAAGACAACATACTGCCTGATCCTAATTCAAAAATAATATCACAGTTGAAGAACAAATTTAAAACCAGCTCCAAAAAGAGTGAAAAATTTCAAATCTTGAAAATTTTAGCAAAAAGCTGGAGATTGAGAAAAATTGAATGTGAGTGTATAGCCCCAAATTACACGGCTAGGAAAGCAAAAGAACTTTTGAAAACCAAGTTCTTTTGCTTTCTTTTCAAAACGAAATCAGCCCCTCGAAGATCCCGTACTGATGGTATAAAACAGTACACTATACTAACAAAAGTCTCCGGACACCTGGAAGAGAAACACAGCGTAGCAATTATTGACGTAATGTAGAACGGTGTCGGTCTGCCTTTCGCTTTAGTGCAAGAACTGACTCTTCGAGACATGCTTTCGACAAAGTTTCGGAACACAGCGATAGGTGTGCGCTTTCATTCAGTACATAATGCTGCCTCTAACCGTTTATTACCAGAAGGCCTTGGTTCCAAAATTCTTGTGCAGCGCGATAATTCATCCCATAGCTGCACTATGGGATTAAGATCAGGGGTCTGTGCAAGCCAGTTTACACACGATAAGGAATTATCGTCAAACCACACCGTAACAGTCCTTGCTTTATGCCTCGGTGTATTACACTGCTGGTACCAACAAAGCTCGGTTCCATAGTATTGCCACAGAGTTGGCAGGGCATAAGTGTACAGAATATCAGGGTAAACGTGCTAGTTAACAGATTTGTCTACGATAACCAATGGGCCGTTACCGTACCACGAAAAACACCCCCTCACGAGTACACTGCCAGCTCCAAACTTGACCACAGGAATAGTACACTGTGGTAATTAGCGTTCCTCCGCTTGCCACCATACCCACACATGCTCATCAGACTGATGGATCGTGTATCTGGATTCATCAGTCCATAGGACCCGTTTCCATTGATCTACTGTCCACGATAAATGTTCTTTAAACCATGCTAAACGACAAGTAGCAGTCCGAGTGGAGATTAAAGGCTGATGAGCAGACGCACGACCAAAGGTAACCCATGGAATGAAGTTCTCTGCGAATAGTTAGTTTACATACTGAAGTTCCAGCATTTTTACTCACCTGTACAAATCATTCCTGTTATCAAACCAGCAAGATTTAGGTTTTGTGCATGGCGTTGAAAAAGGATGTTCCAAAATTGTAATTTGGATTTCCACTAAAGCAAGTTCAATGCGAATAAAGTTTTTCGAACATGTTTATTTCGACAGTGAAATACGAAAAGAAATGATTTACAGGACGAAATTTCGATGCCTGAATGTAACCAGTGTTTGGGGTCTTAGTCTCCGAATCCAATATACGGAAAACGAATCACACTTAGATAACACCATACAAATTAAACGTCTTTTATTTGGTCAGAACGAATGTACGTCTTGGACGCGTTCTTTAGCAACTTGCAGTATTTAGAAGTATATTTCGTGATTATCCGAATGGTATAATGCACAGCATCAAATACTGTATTATCTAGAGCTGTTGCGTTTTCTTCAAATATGCACATTCTTCAGTGTAAGGAGTGGCAGCAAAGATTTCCGTTCACAATAGCTACATAGAATTCATTTTTTTATAGTCGTGTAGTTCATATTTTTTGAGTTCTGTTAGTCAAAGTTAAAAATGGTTCAATTGTCTCCGTATGAATTTATCTATTCAGGAGCAAAGTATTTAGAACAAAAACTTTTCCAGGACTTGAGAGTTTGAAAGACAAGAATATACGATCACATTTTTGTACTGTTATATGAAGTTAAGCTTCCGGAGAATTTGTTGTAAAAGGTCGCAATTGCAAGTTTTGAAACTCAACAAATTTCGTTCTAGGAACAACAATATTTATTACTTACAGTTTTGCCACTGAATAAATGAAAATTGGACCAGACGTGTTGTTCATGCTTTCATTAAAGGGTTAATTCGTTGCTTGCATGAAGTCTAAAACTTCAAGACACTTTCATCCTTGCGAAAGGATAACTCTAAGAACACATATCAGAACAGAAAATAGTTCATGTCATCAGTGAGAAGTTAATTCACTTATTCTGTAAGACTTATCCGGAAAGAATATTTCACATTTGTAGAAGCGTAACAACCCTAAAATGTATCAAAATAAAAATACCGTCCTGTCTTTGTCGAGAATTGCGGATCTTATTGTTTTTTGTTTTTATATTTTCCTACTAAATAAAAAATACCGTCCTGTCTTTGTCGAGAATTGCGGATCTTAGGTTTTTTATTTTGATATTTTCGTACTGCCAAATAATAACCACAATAATATCCCTGAATGAGCCCTAGATAAAGACGGTTTTCATTACAGAAAAGTGGCCTGCTACGGCCTTTTTTACCTTATTGGAGATTTATGAAACCAAATTTAAGCATTACCCTTTTCAAAGGAAACTGATTTTCCGAATTATATAGTAAAAGCAGAGTCTAATTACATGACAAAATAGCGTACTCGTGTTTGTAAACAGGTGTGATTCAAAGTTCGGTGCAAAAGTAAATTGCGATAAAAAAGGATATATCTGTCCGATAGACATGCCGCTTGCAGATAAATATTCACCTCGGGATGTTGTACACAGTCAGGAAAAAATAGATCAAAATCGCGACAAGAGAGGGCGCTACTGCAAATACCACATAATTGACGTTTGCACATTACTCGCACAAAGCAAGGTTAGGGTGAGACATTAAAACTATTACGGAGAAATGCAGTCACAATTTCAATGTGCGAAAATAATAAAAGTTCGTGCTGTCATTCTGATTTCAAAAGCACACGGTTTTATTAAGGTAATAATTTTTATATAGCCTGAAATGAGGCATTGCACTTTTAACCCTGATTGTCTATTGAGCAGGCATAGTGCACATGAATGGCCTCCTAGAAATTCAGCATTTACAACCCGTTGATTTCTGGTTGTGGGGCTACTTGAAACCCTGTGTCTATAGAGGTAATCCCCAGACTTTATCATCGCTGAAAGACGCCATACTGCAGGAGATATCAGCCAATTCCGTTGACATGTTGTTCAGTGCTGTACCAGGCGTAATACCACGACCGCACACAGTACTGGGAATGTGGAGGTGGACACATTGAGCATTTTTATCTGTAGATCATGCTGAAATGAAGTAAGTTTCACTTATTTAACGTAGATCTTATTTCCCAAATATCACCTCTCGTTGTTTTCTCTGCAACAGCGCCCTATATTGTCAAGATTTGGAAATATTTTTTCTTGTTGCCATACAAAATCCCGTACCCCGGTTAATATTAATCTGCAAACCGCATGTCACTCCAACACATAGATTGTTTTTAATCGCATTTTATTTTTCACCAAACGTTTGAATCACCCTGTATATGATAACAAACATTTCAGTAGCAATTCCATTCTGTAACTTCACTAAGATATACAGGGTGTCAACAAATTCTCTTTACAGCTTTGCACATTTATTACGGATACACTGTATCAGAATTTGCAATTATTCTCATTTAAGTAATACTAACGGGAGCTGATGTTTATATTTGGTCACAATCTCTTTTTTCACTCTTTTGGTCAGCTAAAAGACGACGTATTTATATTAGCGTAATGTCTTTGTGTCTCTGTCCGGCAGTGGAATCAGTTTTTCTTCAATTACCTGTTCGAATTGTAAAAACATCATTCTACTACGAAAAGAATGAACTGAGAGAAATACGATCTTTGTCATTAGGTATTTCCTCGATGCAGAGCTTCACTCCTAAGAAACATAAATATAGATTCTATATCAACACTTTTAAAACGAAAAAAACAACTAAATCCTTAAAGGTTTTCGGAAAACATGTTATTAATTCATGTTGCCAGGCTTATCAAATCCTACTATTAGTCCAGCGGCTCACAGCACTTCTGTGTGCACCTGTATGTACAGAGAACAGTATTCCTGTATTAGTTACTTGGGTGTATAAGAAGCAAAAAAGTTGGGTGCCACCTCCTTCCCCCACTTTTCTCAGTATGACGTCATTCAAGATGGCCGCCATCATTCCAAAAGCCATCTGTTAAAGTAAGTGTTTTAGCAAAGAAAGTAAGTTTCATTGAAAAAATAAAAAAAATATGTTCAGCTTTCAATGGTCTACAAATTTGGTTCTGATTATTTTCTTTATATCTCAAACCATTATCCTAGAAAATTTAGCTTTTAAAATTTTTAATATGGGAAATGTTTGTTTGCGTACTCTTACCACGTAAATCCCTGTATTTTAGCTCCTTATTTCGTACAAAACTGAAGATAACCCATTTACTGTGACACATTTATTTAAAAAAAGTGTATAATTTGTAATAAAGCTTGTGACAATATCATTACAACCGAAAACGGAATGGAGAAAATAAGGGATGCAGTCGCAATAAGAAAGGACAAAGTGTGGAAACAGTTATCAAGTATTGCCATTGAAGATATGTTTTAATATCATGTGAACAACGAATGCTACAAACTGTATTGCCATAAGAAAGAACTTGCCCTGCTAATAAAAAGAACAAGCTCACAATCTAGCTATGCCATTACACAACCTTCATTTACAGTACCATACACTGAAGACAAGCCATGCATTGGGAGATCGAGAAGACAAAGTCCCAGCAGTACTATAGATGTCAGAGACCGTTTATGTGTGATATGCAATAACAAATCACTCAAGAGGAAATATGTGAAATTTAGAATATGTGAATCTCCACGAGCTGAAAGCATTTTACAAGCCAGTTCATTTTTTCAAGATGATGTATTTGTTCGGACATGTGACCTGACAGATGCACCATATATATTTGGTGCTGACATTATGTACCATGGGAGTTGCATTTCGTCATATATCCTCTGCTATGAACGTGAACAAGAACAATCTGGAACATTACCGCAAGTATCACAAAGTGTAAAACTGCAGTTGTTTAATAAAATATCTGAAGATCTTGAGAAAGGAATAAATAATGAAATAGGATACACTCTTAGCTATATACTTGAAAATTTCACCTCTCAATCAAGTGTAACGATTAATAACCAGAATCTAAAAACATTTCTTTTAAACCATTTTGGTGGCACACTAACATTTTTCAACCCTGTTGAAAATAACAAGCCATCTATGTTTTTCTCTTCCAAATTAACGCCAGAAGGAGTAGCAGATGTTATTCGAAGCCATAACCCAATCACAGAATGAGCAAATATATTGAGGGAGAGCATGAAAAATCCTGATTAAGAATTATGTGATAAATTCTGTGATATCAATGATCTCACATATTCGTGGTTTATAACAAAATACCTCCCACTTTTTCATCAGAGTTCTTTTGTTCTCTGTTTGATATCCAACAGAAACAAATATTTTCCAAAGCAATGATAAAACGCAATGTCATAGTGTCGTCTAAAATATCATCAGAAGTTAATTTAACAATTCAAATTGAAACTTTCTGGCCCTTATCATCAAACAAATTGTTACTACAAAAAATATAACAAACAGTTTGAAATCCTTGATTGTGACAAGACCTATGAGACAGATGCACGTATTAAGTGCATTCTCTTGTTCACCGGATGAAATAAGTGTATACTGCGTGGTTATTCAAAATGGCGTTGAAAAACCAATACGCACCATGGACAGACTTTAATAGAAGAAGCAGACTTCAGGATGATGATCCAAGGAGGGAACGCAGCAAATCAAGGGCTAAAGAGAATCGTGTTTATAAGTGATGATACTGACATCTTGGTCCTGGCTCTATTTCACTGGAATAGGTTCCACACTTTAGGAGTGAATGAAGTGTGATTAAGAACTAACGTTGGTGGCACAACAAAACTTGCTCCAATCCAAATGTTAGCTGAGACACAGGGGCAAGACATATGCCTGGCATTACCAGCACTTCATGCTCTTTTTGGTGCTGACTATACGAACAAGTTTGGTACCAAAATAGCTGCATTTGGCTGTAACCCTGTGCAGTATCTGAAAGAGTTTGTCGCGTCACCACTATCTTCAGAGCTGGACAGAATCATATCACTTGCCGAACAATACTTAGTTCAATTGTTGAAGAAAGGCTCGCCTTGCAAGACACTTGATGAGTTCAGGCAATGGAAGTACCTCCATAGGAAAAATATTTCTCTCGATGAGCTACCTACAACAAGTACCAGTGCACAGGGACATCTTCTTCGTGCTATATTCCACACCTACCTAATGATACACTGTCTAGATTAAGACAAGAGTCATTGGATCCACTTACGTTCGGCTTTGAAATGACAGATAGTGTTCTAGTGCCGTCAAAGTACATTTTTCCACTACCCGACGACGACATTAGAGCATGTACATGCATGAAGTGCGCTAGATCAAGTTGTGTGTGTAGGGATGCTGAAGTTCCATGTTGTTGTTTTGTAAATGCAATCGCGTTCACATTGATAAAATAGATTGTAGAAACCATACTTAACTTAATGTTTACGGTCTAGCATGAATCAGGATAAGCTTAAAAGGCCTAGCTGCTTTAACAATTGAACAGGCAAATGTAGGCTCGTTAGATACAGGGAGAGTGGAAAAGAATTTCAAGGAAGATGGCTAGTAGAAAGCTGCTGGCTAAGTCTCTCCATTTTTCGTTTTTATTTTTATTTCATGGTTTTTTACTTTTTTCTGAACGTCGATCGACAGTTTTCTAATACTTACACGTATGCGATACTTATAACTCCTGATCATACGGTCAAGTGACTGAAAGGCAGTATAGGTAACGCATGTTAATGACAAAAAGCGAAGACATGGAAAGTTGTAAGATATGTCTCCGCAATTATTACTAGGGATTATTACACTATCAATTATAAATTATTATTTTTTTTTTTTTGATTGGGGGTTTAACGACCACCGTGAGCAACTCAATGGGCTATAAGCAGTCGCCCGTCCCTAATTTAGGGTCACTGGTTCCAGGGAAGGGAGAGAGCCAGTACCGTAAGACAAACACAACATCCATGCCTCACCGGGATTCGAACCCGGACCCCTTACGGACGAATGATCAGAGGCCAGCGCCTTAGACCGGGGCGGCATAAATTGTTTTATTGTAAAGAGAAAATTCAAGATATCATCATGTAGAAAACGAATTTAACACGTGATACTAGAAATAATGAATTTCATGATAACACATGATTATCAGGATTTTAAGGTAACGAAATATTTAAGCTCATGTCAGTTTCAAACGAACCAAATTCCTCAGAATCTATCAGTTTTCAGCAACTCTCCTTTCCTGAAATAAGAATTTTTTTTAAAGACTTGATATAAATAACATATTATTATGGTGTCCTTTTTAACGAGATCTACGCATGAATAATCCTTAGCAAAAGCTGGGCCTTGGATATCTCTTCTGAAGTCTAAGACATTGTTGTAAATTTGAGGAAAGGCTTCCTGCGTGCTTCCGATTTGCAGTGTCGAAATCTTTCGTTACATCGCAACGTGAGTTCCGTTTATATTTTCAGAAAGATACGCCACACAAGAACAACATTCCCAGGTAGAAAAGGAAGCTTTCGGAGAATGGATGCCTGTGTAAAGGGAAGAGTTGAAGCCGTTCAAACGGGTTGCAATGACGTCGTTGACAAAGCTATGAAGATGTATCACCAGATACAAGGAAGCACTGGACCGAAGAAGGAGAGAGTTGCAAATGCATAAAACTACGTTGCGGACGGTGTTGAGTATGCAGGTAGCAATGAAACAGTACAAGTTCCGGTTGCGGCACGCACTAAAAGCGTGAGAAAAGAAAATGAGAATTGTGTTTTCCAGAACACGGACGAGAAGATGGAAGTTGTTTATTTACTGGACGGCCTCATTTTAAGAGATGAAGCCTATTTCCATCTGAGTGCAAAGGTCAATAGGCACAAGAATCGTATCCAGGGGTCAGTGCTTCTGCATACAGCGATTGAATACTAGGACGACTCCACGAAGGTCAAAGCCTTGTGTGCTCTCTCTCGAACAGGAAAGTGTACGGGCCATTTTCCTTTGCCGAAGTAACACTTATTGCTTCCACCAACGAGGACGAGTTGGAAATCTTTTGGTTTCCACAATTGGAAACTAATTACATCTTTTACAATTTGCAACGGGATTGTGCTCCCTACGATTTCATTCATGATGTGAGATGCCTCCTCGATCATGCTCTTCCTCAGCGCTGGATAAGATATTCTGCGGATGAGGATAATAACCTCGTCCGGTGATCTCCCCAGTTCTGGGCTAATGCCATGCGACTTCTTCCTGTGGGGGAATTTGGAAGCCACAGTAAACGAAACCAGAGAGAACGAACCCCCAATTCTTCGTTCCCTCTGGATCTCCAGGATAGGATCACCGTGCTTTGATAGTCATCGCACTTGACGTGCTCGATTAGGTCGGGCAGGAATTAAACTATTGTTTAGAGGTGTGCCGTATCATGAACCGTGTGCACATAGAGACTTTGGGGGACACACGTCAAACTTGGGCAGTAGCGCTTCCGATTGAGAGATGTCATGGCTGCATGAGAAATGAAATACATATCTCTGACACCCACCATTCTTTTGTGAATACACTGTGTGAGATATATTAACCCTTCAAGTAGCCGATGGTTATGTTGTTGTTATTGGGAGTTTATCAGCCACCGGGAGCAACTCGATGGCTAACAAACAGTCGCCCGTCCCTAAATTAGAGACACTGGTCCCGGGGCAGGGAGAGATCCAGTGCCGCAAGATCAGACAAAATTCATGCCTCATTTGGGTTTGCACCCGGATCTCTGCTGGCCGATTGGTCAATAGCCGGTGCTTAGACCAACGTGCCGCCGGGGCGGTTTATCCTTTTTCCATGACTGAAGGCATGATGGCGAAAGGCTACTCCCCTTGACACGGACATCATGCCACTGGACAGAAACAAGAATCTCAAACATCTTCTCTCTCCTTTTCAAGTTTCGCCGTCATATCCTTTTTATAGGTAAACAATCGAAACGGATTAGTGTCAACCCTCTAAATCACCACTTTGAATAAAAAAGCTAAGGAAGAAAGCAACGCTTTCTGATGCCCAGGTTCATTCGTTTAATTCGCATTCGTCCTACTTCTTCAACAGTGAATACATTTCGTACTGATTTTAGCCCATTTTGTAAATTCCTTCCAGCCGGTTATAGGGTTAAAAATTAAATACATTATGTATTTCAGGTTTTTTATTCGGACACTGAAAATAATCACAGATTATTTTTTTTAGTTTAGTGTTAAAAGCTTATTTCTACATACTGTAGTGAAGATTGTAAGTTGTAATTGTAGAAATTTGGAATTATGTTGTGCTACGAAGACATTATCCCAGTGAGGTACTGTACGTGAAGAAATAATGGCCGAAATTATCCGTGTTTCAGAAGCAAATCTTCAAACCCGTAGTAACCAGGCCACCATTCCCTCTATATAATAATTAGAGCTACTTTTATAACATTTCTTAAGTCGGTTAAGATACCCCTTTGGGAATATGATAACTCACTGAGTACCAGTCTAAAAGTATCTCAATAAGCTGGTGAAGATTTCAAGTACCCCTGTGTTTGTGAGATTTTTCGAACAGAAGTATTTCGCTTCACAAATGGTACGTACATTTAAAGAATATTTGTTGAATATAATACGATGTTTAAATTCCGATGTAAGAAATGTGTATAGTTCAAAGTAAGAGGCTAAAGCCCATTGGCTCTTTACAAAAGGCAATCACCCTGTAAACTATACACATCATTTGATAAAGGTGCAGTTGGAAATGTATTTATGCGAAGGGGCATACAATTAAATGCAAGATGATGATAATAAGAAAAAGGCACGATTGCAGCAAGCAATTCTGAAGCATCGAAAAGGATTCATTGTCGATAGCTTTGTACACACGCGTTTCCTTTATTTAAGTTTTGTGGAAAAACGTGTTGATATATCGTTTCAGAATCTTCTGTCTGATGATGAATTTCAAAGTCTGAAAAACATTTTCTGATTAAAAAAAAGTGGCCGTCGTTTTTGCTTCAATACATCCCTAATGAATCAAGCGACCCTAATCATACAGAATGGGCACGAGTAGATATGAATGTAAATGCCTCAAAGAAGAACGTCATATCTATTCCCTTTTCTGCCAATGATGAGAGTATCAAAAGAATACAAAACTACTGACGAAAGTGAATGAATAAAGTTGATTTGTTGTCTTCGGAATCAAAAGGACGTGAACTCGATGGAGCTTCAGTAGTTAGAAGAGAAGAAACTACACATCGAGACTGTGCCAATCAAGTTTCTGGATGCTGGAGTATACTCCATTCCGTTGGAGTACCCTCACAGCTCTACAAAATTTTATGTTAGTATGATCAACCGGAAGTTCAAGTTGAGACTTCGTGAGCTCAAGCGTGATGTAAAACAGTGCAGGTTAACTTTATCGAGTCAAGTTAAAAACCACCCTGCCGTCCCTAAATGAGATGAGGTAAAGGACAACGCTTCATACACTAATGTCAGAGCTACTGCATATAGAGTGATTATTGATATCCTGTACAACCCAAATGTTTTTTTGTGCCCAAGAAGTTTCAACCTGAACGTCCGCTTGAACGAAGTTCCGCCAGATTGCGTGGGTGTCTATTCCGGCGTTTCAACTTCTGTTACAAATGATCTCACATATTTTCAATAGGATTTAAATCTGGGGGTTAGCGGGACAGTCGTGGTGAGACAGTGTTGCTGATTGTTCGTCGGGCCACTCAGGGACAGTTTTAGCCGTGTGCACAAGGCAATTATCGTTTTGAAAGACAGAAGTAACAATGTGATGCTTCTCCTGGAGATGTAGGACAAGGGGCAACACGCCAGCATTCAGAATGCTGAAATATGCAGGGTGGTTAAAATTCCTCGTCAGTGCAACGAGAGGGCCCATTTCGGGGTGCGAGGGACATCCCCAAACATCACAGAACCCCATTCAGCTTGAACAACACCTACGACACAACCAGGATTAAATGGTCCATTGGGCCTGCGATGCACTCATCTCCCACCATAATTGAAATACAAACAAAAACGAGACTCATCAGACCAAATTACTCTTTTCCAATCCTCAACAGTAAAGTTTTGGAGCCTCTGAGACCACCGATAACGTGCGACGTAGTGGCTTGCTGTTAAAAGAGGCGCTTATGCCTTACTCTGTTCCAGGAGTCCATCGCATGCAGTTCTCGTTGCAATGTCCTTTCAGAAATTGGTTGTATTGGATTTCGATTGACTTTGGAGCAAGTGTTGCCTGATCTGAATCCAATTTTCAGTCACTTGGCGTGAAACATGGCAACCGTCCCTGTTACACAGAATCATTTTCCGCCCACAATTTCATCACCAGTTTTTCAGTTCACTGCGAACAACAACTCTGTTTGCAGACTCGCTGGACAGTACGCTTTGGCACGCCAACAAATTGGGTGACTTCATTCATTTTGTGTCCGTGGTAACTAACAAACACGATGGCTCCATTTGCAAGTCAGTAACGTCCGTTTTACGACAGATATTGCACAATAAATTCCATGCACACGTTGCTATTCACCACTGCACCAGACAGAAAATATCCTGTATACCACGTGAGGGCTATTTATCTCCCATAAAAATTATTACGGCGCCCTCTGTGCAACCGTTAACTTCCTACTGTCATTTCCGTTAGTAGTGACTAAATTTTTGTTGAGTGTGCTTATTTGTCTGATGAAGCCACACGTCTGGCGGTGAAAGCTCTCGTGTTTAAGCTTGTATATTAGTTACACCAAATAAACGGAGTTTTCAGTGCGATTGCATGTACTGTTCATGATGTGCTCTGCGCAGTGCTATATTTTGGTTTAGTTTCAAAATATTTACAACTGGCATGCGAAAGAACGACTAACAGTGCAAATTAATTGAGTTTGAACACAAAACGAAATATGACCGCTACCGTCATTGGTAATCAAACGTATCAGACAAAAAAGGTTTAGAAAAATTATGGGCGAACATAAAACGTCCATAAATTTAAGTGCTTTTTAAAGAACACCCTTCATAAAATGGTACCAGTGATTCTGTAGTTGTATCGGCGGCATTTCCATTGAATCCTAACGCGAAGTTTCGGCAACTGCTTATAAATAAATAACAAAGCAAGGTATATATAAAAAAACATATATATAAAAAAAGAGACATACAAAGGCTGCAGACAACTCAAAGAAGCATGGAGAGGTGCATGCTTGGTGTAACCAGGAGAGATAAGAAGAGGAACTCGTGGATCCGAAAAATGACAAGAGTGGAAGACATCATGATCAGAGTTAAATCCCTGAAATGGCAATGGGCTGGACATACTGCCAGAAGGACAGATCATCGATGGACAGCCGAAATTTTAGATTGGATTCCAAGGGACAGGAAAAGACCCAGAAGAAGACCACATGGGAGATGGGTGGATGAAATTCGAAAGTATGCAGGGGTGACATGGAGGAGACTGGCACAAGACAGACCGTTGTGGAGGAAACTTGGGGAGACCTTCGTCCAGCAGTGGATTGATAATGGTTGACAATGATGATGATGATGATATAAAAAAATACTTTAGAGCTATTGCATGGCCACATAAATTAACAAATTTGGAATTCTTTTCCTTGAACTTCGCCTGTCTTATTTGATATATCTTATTTCAGAAATTAAGTAATTTATGTTTGGGTTTCCCTTTGGAACAGCTGCTCAAGAGAAATTAACTTCTTTATTACATTTAGTAAACCCACGCAATACCTAAAGAGAATGACAACACTATGGTTAAGTTACTCGTTAATTATAATTTATTAATGCTATGGTGAAGTTACTCGTCCTTCTGGAGTTTGGAGGAATGCTTCTCCCTTCAGATAACAACATGGAATTTGTTTAACAAGACACTGTCATAACTTCGAAATTTTAAATATACATTATTAGAAATATGACCACCACCGTCATTGGTAATCGAAACGTATCAGACAAAAAAGGTTTAGAAAAACTATGGGCAAAAATAAAACGTCCATAAACTTAATTGCTTTTTAAGCAACATCGTTAATAAAATGGCACCAGTGATTATGAAGTTACACATCTCGGCGCCATTTAAATGGAATCCTAACGCGAAGATTGGGTAATTGCTTGTAGATAAATAACAAAGCAAGGTATATACAAAAATTCATGAAAGCTGTTGCGTGGAAGTATAAATTAACAAATTTGGAATTCTTTCTCTTGAACTGCGCCTGCTTCCTTTGATATATCTTACTTCAGGAACGAAGTAAATTATGTTTGGTTTTCCCATTGGAACAGCTTCTCCAGAGAAACTAACTTCTTTATTATATTTGGTAAACCCATGTAATACTCAAAACGTTATGGGGAAGTTACTCGTTCTTCTCGAATTTTGAGGAATGCTTCTTCCCCTTCAGATAACATGTAATTTGTTTAACAAGACTCCATTATAACTTCGATATTATAAATATAAATTATGATACAAATAATTTAGTCAAAATATTTTTTTTTCAAAACAAGCGTGAGTTGCTTGATGTTTTTGTAGCGCATTAACTAGTAAATTTACTGCAAATATTAAGACAATACTCAACAAATGATAACAGTCACGTAAGATATTTAGTATTGAAAATTTATCTATTCAAGTATTTAGGTATTCGACAATTTTCTTACATGAATCTCAGACCAAAATAAAACGCATTTTAAGGGTAAACTATCTCACAAATTTATGCATTTAATTCTTTGTATGTTATCGTTTGGAAATATACATAAATGCTTTATTATTACTACTTGCTCTCATATTTCGATGTCTTTCAAACTACTTTTGGAAGGGCTATTTCAAGCGATATAAAGAAGAGGTTATATTCTTGACCCAATATTCGTTCAGGGCAAACAGTATACCTGAAAGTTCATGTACAGTTATATTCCCTTTATAACGCTCAACCTGACACAATTCAAGTGCAATATCACCATGATAACCAGTGTTAATATTGAATCTGAGTTTGAAATGCAGTACGTTTTACACTGAGTTAGCTTTGCATTAGGAATATACTAACATTTACATATTTAGAGTGCTAAAGATGTGCCACTTTTTATAAACGTCGCGTGCGGTTGCTATAATTTGTGCACATCTATCCAATATATATATTCAGTAAACGTTTCCAGTAATGGCGTAACGTGGCGACGTAAACCAACTTGACCTCAGCCAGAAAGTTGGGGACTGGAAGGCACATGCCAGTATTTCGCAACCAGCTACAATTGTTGCCTATTCCCGTACTACTGTATCAATTGTGTACCAGAAATGTATTAAACTGTACCAGACATCCAGCGGAAGGGTCCATTGTGGGTGGCACAGCGCGGTTGATACTAGAGGTGCGCATCGGAAGTCACCATTTATATCTCAACAAGAACGCGCAACAATACCCCACTTCAGCTACAGGTATAACGACCGTGAAGTTTGAACAGTTTCCACATGCACTTTTGAGCCGTACCATGCTTCGTCTGGGGTTCCTCAGCCATAAACGGGGTGCCCAAGATGGCATCTATTCATCGCAAACAATGCCTCGAATGGACCACGCAACATCAGCAGTAAAACATCCAGAGGTGGAAGAAAGTCGTCTAGAGTCATAAGACCCATGCACCATGGCTGTCATTTGTAGAGGCATGCACCATGCCTGTCATCTGTAGAGGCACGCACCATGTCTGTAATATGACGTTGCTTGGGACTTCAACATCTTACCTAGACGTGATTTATGCACCCATTACGAGGCGGTCTGTATGTACGAGCCATTATATTTTACCTCGATCTCAGTCATCAATAGCGTGTGTTCGACCACCCCTTGTCCTGTGGGCTCTGGTACGTCCGTCAATGACACACGCGTGGAATGCCCTGCATACGGTTGCTCTCGGATACCGTAGGGATCTCACCATTTTCGTGATAGAATGAACAATCTGTCTTGCACACATAATGGGTCAATGAATTAAGTCGCTGAGATCACCATGTTTATCCATGCTCTTCGATTACGATGCGGTTTTTAGGAAACACTGTTGGGCGTGTATCTATCGTCTGCGTTCGTTCTGGGTCTGTTCGGCTCTGCTCTTGTTATGCCCATGCTAGCTAGCTGCCCATCAGCCCAATTTTTAATATTTTGTCTACTCAGTGAACTGAATAGGAATAAAACATTTTATCAAATGCGATTAATAAGAAATGATTGTTGATGCTAAATATACAGTTGTGACTGAGATTACAATGCTTCTAACTCGTAAAGCTTTCTAATTTGCGAAAGTTTTTCACGTCTGAAACGATACAAAAGACGCGCTGATTACTCTCCAGGAGGGAGTATCTTCTTTCTTGTCTAGCTATATGAAATTATTTTCTGGATATCCTAAAAGAGGGTGTTCACATCTATTAATATCATAGTGCATAAATATGCACGGAGTTCCCAATAATGAATTTACAGTAATTATGTGAAAATGAGGTTATTAAGAAAGGAATTAATCATGAGGCTATTTGTTTTAATGGGGCTGTTCAGATTTCGGTAACGGTACGTAATGTACCACAAGGTAATCAAACTGAAACAATTGATTGGTGCGGGAAGTGGCAAATTTCGAATATCTATCTGTAGTGCGTACTTTAGTTACGCACAACATGTGATATATTTTGAAAAACTTGATGTTTTAATCTGCGCATTCTCAAGAAATCATTTGCTTTCAACGGAATCACTCTTTCCTCTTCTTTCTCAAAAAACTTCCTAAATTGTTAAAGTTTTTCATGTCAGAAGCGATACAAAAGACGCGCTGATTACTAAACACAAGGAGGCGATGTCTTCTACTTTGTCTAAATATTTTAAAATCGCTTCCGGGTATCTCGAACGAGTGGGTTGTACCTATTGATACGGTTAAATTGCATACAGGCCACTACATCTTTTGGAGGTACTAGTAATCAAAGACTGCTGTAAAAATTTCATAAGTGTTGCTTCAGAATTTGAACTTTGGTTTTATTGATCTGAAAACGTTTTGTTCTTCTTTTCAGCATTTCGGTTTCGGTAGCGTCGGCTAATGCACCACACAACATGCGAACTCAAATAATTGGTTTACTGTAGTAATTGAACGAGGTAGTAAGTGCTTTTGCGCGCGACACACTACAAATTCCGAATCCCTAGATGTAGCGCTTACCTTAGTTACGCCTAATGTTCAAATTTACATAACTGTGGACGTACAAATATCTGGTGCTGGCTGCTAACCGCTTGTCCGACACCGTCCGAGAAAAGCATGAATGTTGAGTTTGTCCTACTTCACTGGCTCTTGTTCCTTTCTGAAAGCAGTGCCAAACTTTAAACAACTGTTAATGTCCCACTTCAGTGCTCACTAGTGTATATCGAAATAATGAAATTTTTTTTTTACAAATTCCACTTTTCGTGAACGTGGCAAAATTGTTTCTCGTGCTTCACAGTATGAGATCAGACTTTTATTAAGGATATCACGTACTTTCAGTGGTCACTAGAGCGGCAGAGCCTTTCATTTCGCTAATCTTTTGTGAAGTATAATTTGTTTTCTCAAAACATTTTTTTAGACGATAAAATAGCATGTAGTATTATAAAGAAGGCGTGTGACTTCTTGAGTACACATTGCATGATTTTATCGTCATCTGAAGATATCTAGGTATGCAACTAGAACTATTTATTTTGCGAAATTCGGCATGTCTGATAGAAATTTTACTTAACGATTTTTTTTATCTTCTAGAATGAAATTAAAAAAAACTATCCCTGAACTCACTGAATGTTTGCAGAATAAAACACTGAGTACCTCACTTTTCTGCAATCGTTTGAGTATAGTGAGTTACAAATACAGCGACAGATATACATATATCTGCATATAAAAGACTCTTCCCAGAAATAGCTTTGCCTGTAATTATTTTCAAGGAGCCAATAATTGCCGATTAATTGACTAAAGATGTTTTTTATTTGTCAGTTCAAATGTTTAGTTCTGTCATACCTCAACAATGCACGTTATACGAAATCCTAAATGTTAAATATGAAATATTTGTTTCGTGACTTACGTGAAACGTAACTCGATTCAACGTGCGGCTTCAGATAGTTAATGAAATACTGCATCAATTCTAATCGTGATATCTCTATCTACACAGTGCGTCAAAGAATTTTTATGACTGGGTCTGTGAAATAAAATAGAAACAAGAAATTAAAATTTGTTTAGGTTTGTTATTAAAAATAAGTCCCTCCGGCTTCGATACACTTGTTACAGCGATTTAATAATGATTCGAATGCCTGTTCCAGTTCACTTTGCGGAATTGCCTCCAAAGCACGCGTCGAAGCTGTTTGTATGGTCGAAATATCATAAAAATAACACCCTTTTAACGTCATTTTAAGTTTTGGGAACAAGGAAAAGTCGCAGGGTTCTAAATCAGGCGAATACGGCGGATGATTCAACACACAGACGTTATTTTTCGCCAAAAATCTACGAACAAGAAGTGAGGTGTGACTGGGTGCATTATCCTGCAATAAACACCAACTGTTTTCATCTCGATATTCTGGACGAATGCAACGAATTCTGCCCCTCAAACGCCTCAAAACATTTAAATAAAACTCACCAGAAATTTTTGTCCATTCCGCACTTTGTCGCTTTGTTTTAGGATCGTATTGAAAACACCATGTTTCATCACCAGTAACAATCGATTTTAAGAAGTTTGGATCATTTTCAGCGGCTGAAACGATGTCTCTGCAATGTGCACTTCTCCTTGATTTTTGTTCATTGGTTAACGTGTGTGGAACAAATTTAGCACAGACTTTTGTTTTGCCCAAATCTTCATGCAGAATGGTTCGAATCGTTTCTTTGTTGATATTTAAAGACTCTTCCATCATTCTTAATGACGCATATCGATTGTTTGCCACGAAATCAAGCACTTTTTTCAATAATCTCAGGTGTCCTAGATGAACTTGGTCTTCCGGTATGCTTATCACCTTCTAGCGTCTCTCTTCCGTCCAAAAAACGTTTGTGCCACAGGAAAACATTTGATCTACTTAAACAAAAACTCACCGTAAACTTGTTTCATTATTTGGTACGTTTCCGAGGCACTTTATATAACGCTTTGCGTTAAATTTACTAACAACCCTTTGTTCCATCTTAATAATTCAACCTGAAAAAAAGTTTACTTCTCTAATGAACGCCCGTTTCGTTTGAGTTACTTTAACAACGGCGCAGTACTTTTGGCAGAAATCAAGCAGATGTTCACGGTTTATAACGCATTCGCGATTACATTGGCGGCGCCACCGTAGGCTGAAATCTAGCGCCAGTCTTAAAAATTCTTTGACGCACTTGTATATTTAATATTTCCAATACATTTATTCAATTTTGATTTAATGTTGTTCGACGGTACGATTCGAATCGTTGTAGCGCTGAGAATGATTGTTCACTTACTGCACTAGTGACTCACAATTTTTCAAATACTTGTTGTTTTCTTCCTACTGTCGGAAAACACTTTCGTAGCACAGCAGAAATATGTCGTCACCATTTCTCGGAATATCTTCAATATTACGAATATGCCGCCACCACTGCTGCAATTCTTCCATAGTTTCCTTTACATTACAATCAAGATTACGTCCGTATTTTTAAAATAAGTTTTTGCCACTTTTTATCTCTCTCTCTGTAGTAAATTTTGTCTTATTTGGCAAAGGGCACATAAGACTTTGCCAAATCGTTTTGTTCTTGAGTTGGTCAGCCGTGAATTTGGTTTGCGACAGAATTAATAGAAAGAAGGAATATTGAAATGTAAAATTCCTCCAGAGTGTCCATCATAATACAACAACAATGAATTTACCTTCCAGTTAGATGTGGAATGCGTACTTCTAGCTCCAAAGTCTTCACAAATTTCAATGACAACTTTGAAAATTTACCTAAACGCAGTTACTACAAATTTTCCCATATGAATAAGAATATTACTGGTATCCACTATCAATTAGAGAGCTGCAACTAGTTCCAAAGTTTCGGTTTGTGGCATCCAACTGATACGAAGACTTATAGAAAAGCATTTGTTAAGCTTCTAAGTGATACTTGAGATTCTATACTCCTAATGAGGACAATAACTGAACAGCGGCTCAAAGTTGCTTGTATTAGGACATTACTGATTAAGAGTTATTTTGTAGATAAAATTCACCATAATTTGAAAGCAGGCTTCCGAAGTACGGGAAACTCTTGCTTAACAGAAACGCGCAATACTCCTTTTTTAAAACTGACTTCCAGGAACTTTATTCGGTGAATATAAATATCAGTACGCTTCACTTTGTTCTTTCCAAAAACAAAATGTAACGCTTGACACTAAATACTATTGCTCCGCGCATTTAGTGTGACATTTAAGAGGAACTTCGGTGTCTAAATATTGAAATAAAATGGACATGCATGCCTATTTTGAAGTTAAACCAATCCCTTTGCTTTTTTCGTAGCTAGACGTGAGCACTTTTCGTGATTTACAAAAAATAGAGTAGTGAAGTCTCAAATGTGTGTTTTTAATATAATCTCTTAGCAACTTACTGAACGATATACGAGTTTAACTACAAAATACAGACATCATTATTTTTACTCCCCAATCTCACGAAATATTGTTTTCTAAATTAGTATTTATTATTTATTTTTTATTATTTTGCAGCTTTACTAGCTTTTGACGACATAATGATGAAACGAACGAATTCAATGGCTAAACGAGAAGGGCTGCGGTTTCCAACAGCTGCTGCATGATACTCGGGAACCCCTTCATTACTTCTGTTTACATACTAATATAACAGTTTTGTACGTATATTCCTAAATGCCTCCAGTGCTTACAATTTTTTTCTTTGAAGTTAGATTTCGTTTTATAGAAATTGCTGTAACTTCATTACAAATAATTATTTCAGGATCATGTATTTTGTAAAACTAAAAGAGATTAAAAAGTAATGCTGTCTCATAAAATGTATATTTATGGTTAAATAACATGGAAATAAATAGGAAATTTTGCTGAAACAAATGCTAACGATTTATAATGGAAACAAATAAATACAGCAAAGTCCTTAAAATGATATCAGTACTTAAGAATGAAAGTAAATCACAAATTTTGTTTTGTTTCTGGGCTTGTTTAGTAGAACAAAGTTAATAAATATACGGTTCGACAGAATTCAGATATAATTTCATATCTGGTACAGCATCGAATTTGTTTCAATATTTTGCGTAGGTAAAGATATCTCTCTCGCACATGTAAGTCGTTGAAAACGGCAAAAGTATTGTAACAGCTATGTCGCTGAGGAAAAGACACTGTGATTTTAACGCTGACAAAAAATATGTAAGTGTTACACACTTCAATAATGTTTGAAGTCGAAAATCAGTCGAAACATCAATAATATTTTAGTTTTCTGTCATACAGAGGTCAACGCTCAACGACGTGTATGGCTCGTAAAATGGATTACGAATCCAATTTAATTTCTTCAAGAATGGTGGAAAATACTTCTCAAAAGTCAACTTTAGGAACTTTGACATTGTTTTTAACACTGGAAATTGTTTTTAAAAGTCCGGTCTAAATTAATTTCATTTTATGTCAAACCGTTTTCTAAGATGCTCGACCATTCGGTACAATTCTCAGAAACTTCTTTCCAGAATATTACCTTGTTAAGCATAATTTCCAGTCGATCTTAAAAAATGAAAATGGTCATACTTCAACCTCGTAATGATAAATTAACGTCATTTATCTTCGAAAAGTATCTGCTCAATATGCTATTATTTGAAACCAAGTGTGATCTGCTGTGCACCAATTAAGATTAAACAGCTGATCTTCAAAGATAACAATTAATCGTCTTAATTCAAACAACCGTATTAGAACTTTGCCATGTGAGAGCATCTAATATCTGTATGTGTCAGAGCAGTAACGTGCTCGCTGTCCATATCCTTGCATAAGGAAAAGGGTACTTTGTAATTATCTGATCTCGATTTTATGAAGTTGAATAACTTGATATTTTCATCGAACACACATATTAATTATTGTAGCATTCGTTAAGATTTCAAGGCGTGTCTATGAAGATCACAATGTGTCCAAGAAATATTTGCACATGTGTTTCTGATGTGAGTAACTAATCTCTCAAATCTTCTTTTAACAGATTTTGCACCATCTGAACAAATCTGAACGAATTCCACAGAGAGAAAACCATTCAGTTTGCTTTTATTCAAAATTCGAGCTAATTAAATAAAAATATCCCCACCAGTTGAACTGTCGTTTTACGTGCAACAAAGAAGCATGTTTTCCCACATTTTACCATCATTCAGATATCGTTCAATTTCAATTAACATTTCCAGATTGGACGAGTATGTGGTGTATTCTAACTGCAGGGTGAACATAATATTGTTCCTCAACCGTTCTATAATGACAGATTCGACATGCTCATACATGCCGTACATTCGTGGAGACACTGTGTTGCTAGAAAGCTGTATCGTTTCCAATTTCTTTTCCGAATCGTCATCAAACATGCACTTACCAATTGCTTTCATCCACGGTAAAATCAGATTTACCACAATAGTACGGGCTTACCTGATTTTCCTGTTTGGTAGCTTGGAGATTTCGATGTTTTAATCGATTTTTCGCTATCTTGATTACGAAGTGAATAGTATAAAATAATATGAATTACTTTGAGTTCTTGCATTTCCGTTTGAAAAAATCAGCTGATTTATTTACAAGACGTTGATGCTTAGTTTTTATATGAAGATTCAAGAATGAAGATTTCAAGCTGTTGTTCGCGAGGATGTCTCCACCAATAACACATTGTGGTCGTGGATAGCCCTCCCCTCCTGTAAATGAAAAGCCAAATTTAATATAATCACAATATTTCGTTCTTTTAGTACTAGGTGTTATGCCAATATCTTGAAAGTCTTTAATTATTGTTTCGGAATTTTTGGCAGTTGAATGCGTTTTACGGGACTTCAGATGATGAACTTGCTTCAAACTTGAAGAAAGCATTTCATGCTTTTGCGCCTCATTACAACCTTTTAGCATCACTCCGGTCTTCAGCCTGTGATCCATGATTTCACAGTAAACAATTACTAAAGGTAGGGGTTCTTCCTTGAAGTTCAAAGTTTTCGGAAGCTTCTGCAATCCTACTGCTACCTTAACGATGCACGGACCTTCGATGCTCTGAGATTTCCTGTGAAGTAGCACGTGCACCCTCTCCAAGATCATCACAGAAGCTTAATACTTACCGGTTTCTTTTTATGTTGTAGTGAGGAAAAACGAGCTATTCCATGACCATGTGCTGTCACGTAGTAGTCTTACTTTCGGTGCTGGTGTGCTTCGCAAACGGATGTTATAAAACGTAATACAGCACCGCACACCCTCGTGCATGCTGGTAATGTAAAAACGCGTGTCCCAAACGTCAAGAAAAATATTTAAACCGTTAATGCATTTCAATTTGCGGTTTAAAAAAGTACATTTATTGTAATTTCATAGTTGCCGTTATAGAACTTTCACCCCGAACCCCTAGGAAGACTTTTGTGAACCACCTAATGGGAATCAAAGATTTACCACCTAACGCTTCGTGTTCGTTAGTGAAACCTTTCGCAGTAACTTGAGAAATTAAGGCCAAACTGTCCTTTATGAACTCCTGATGTCCTACATGAAAAACAAAATTATACTAATTAATTCATTTATTTAATTTATTGCACGATTTTTTTACTGAAAGTAAAAGATCGTTTTTGCAGCATACCGTTTCTAAGATTCAATTAAAGATTATCTTTGTTTCACTCTTTAACATTTTCATATATGTATATATTGTCCGTTTATTGTTATGTTTTCGATTTTTTGCGGATTATACGTGCTGGGAAGAAATACCATAAAATTATGTTTTCTCATCTTTTACAATTGCGTGATAATTGTGGATTAGCAATCACGTGATGAAATGCGTTTCAGAAGTGCAATTATTTGACATTATATCAAGGTATTAGAAGTTAACCGGGTGTTTATGGAGAGCGTCATTTTTGATAGGATCTGTGTGGCTAATGTTTTGCTTGCATGACCCGAACACTCCTAGAGTTTCAGTTAAGCACTTGGAATTCCCTTGGAACACATTTTTACTGTTCTATGACATGCACACCACTTTTCCTTGTCTGCTTATCTTAACAACTTAAAGCATTGACTAAATGTTTTATTAAAAGTTCTTGTAGAAACCATAGAGTTCACGTAAGCTGTGACAGTTGAAGTCCACGTAACTCCCATGCCTGCCTCCGAAATGTCGACACCCTTCCAGGACTAACGCGATCAACTGAACTCTTACCGGTCAAACATGTTTGGAATATGATCGGACGCTAGTTACGACCCCCCTGTGTTTCGGCGAACTGGCCAGCAATTGGGACCCCATCTGGCGTACCATACTTCAGGACAGAGTCCGTTAAACCTTTACCTCTGTGGTACGCTGGGTAACCGCTTGTATCCAAGCCAGAGGTGGTGCTACAACGTACTGACTTGTTCCATTCGTGTAGCTGTGTGTCCGGGTAAATGGTCCAACTGCATTAGAATTGCAACAATTTACTTTCCTATACATGTACATTGCAGATGTCAATTTTCTTCGGACGGATCATTGAAGACAACATGACGCCACTGGGCATTATCCTACTTTGATTGGCCCAGACATCACTAGAACCGGTTCCAGCAATTCTGGCTTGTCAATGGTAAGTGACGAAGTGGCCTTGTATTCTTCGCCTTCGCAAATCGTCTGGCGCATGGCTACTACCGTACCATTAGAGATGCAACATGGCAAAATATGGTTGAGAGCAACGAAGAAGTTTGTTTGTGTGGCTCTCACAAAAGCTCGATCCTCGCCCTCTATCGTTGCCTTCGGCCGAACACTGACCATATGACGCTGGGTTGTGCCATCCCCAACACATTGGCGGCAACGTTGTCTATTTGCCGCGTCGCTCTGGCAGAAATGCATGGCGATATGGCGATTTTACCAACTGGCGTGCCTCAGCCCAAATATATGTTCTCTCCCAAACTCGCTCAAAGTTTTCTACTGTACACAGATACCACCTTGACGCATTCTCACATACCGTAGAGCTCAACGCAACCGCAATCCGTTGTCACAATTGCACCAGCGTGCGAGCTTTAACCCAGGTATACCCTCAACGATGCGCGGGTCCCATGACCTGTGGGGGCGCCACTATTCAGTCACTGGTAGTTATTTTCATTCATTGGGGTATTCGGCCCTGAGATATTTCAAAACGGAGTTGGATTACGATTGAAAGACTTTCTCGGAGTAAATCGCTTTTTCTTTGTGCAAAGAATGTATTTGGTAATTTGTTTATCAAAATATATTCAGAATTTGTCCTCGCAGTGTAAAGAAAAAAGATACACATGAAACGTATTTTTGGTACTCGGTTTTGGAACGCGAACGGACCGTATCATCAGGATCATGAATTTCTGCTCCAATAGAGTGTTCGTGAAAAAATGTAGAATTTGTTATTTGTTAACCCGTATGGTTTTTGAAATGATTGACAATAGCAGAAAGTTTTTTGCGTGTCAAAACTTGATCCCCTTCTAAGAGAGTTTTCTCTTCCAGGAAATGTGCATCTGCCTAACAAATTCAAATCTACTTAAAGTATAACAGATAGCAGACTAGTTGGAATTGACGTTAACAGTGTACATCACACCTAATCGCATTAGTCAGCATTTCCGGAAACACCAAATGAAATGAAAATAAATGAATTGTTGTAATTTAATTTCGCAAAAATATACCTATAGCGATGTTTATTGCATTCAGCGAAACCAGCAATATCAATAACTTTTTTCAAATCATACAGGAAACCCTTACAAACAAAATTCTCTGTGCTTTATGATGACTGAAGGATAAGATATTAAAAGTTGTGACGTACAATAGTGGTCAAAAGTAGTGTGGTCAGTTTACCGAATATCATTTTTTCATGCTTGACGTCAACTTACACATCGTAATGGAATACTCAGGAATACATACTAAACATCATTTTAAAGGAAACTATGTTGCAAATATTTTTACAGAACGTTATTACAATAACAGAAGTGAAGTTGCAAACCAAAGTGCAACCACTAGTCAAAAAAAAAAAAAAAATGGTGGATTTTTGTGAAATCAGTGTACAATGCATTTAACATAAAATAACTGTACAGTACATTATTGAAATTTGCAGAACACTTGGATGATTAACTTAACACTAAGCAAAATATGCTTTAATATTTAATTGGATAACCACGGTATCTTAGTAACAAACTGCACCTCCTTGACATGGAAAAAATGTTTTCTTGATTATCGATATCCATACATTAAACACGTTAAAGACAAGACAGTAAAAATTTGAGTAACGTGGCTAAAAATATTTGACTCACATGTCGTATCCAGTGGACGTAACTGCAATTATAGTTCTTCCAATCACTATAAATCTATGGCTTTCACAATCAACGAAATTCTTATAAAGGATGAAACAACTAATTCAAAATGTTTGGCACCAATGAAGCTACTCTTACAAAAGCGAAATAAAACTGCTAACCGAAAGATGAGATGAGACCAATGCAAATACTGTGGACTGTACAACAGATTGAAGTAAATAGCAGCTTTTTTTGCACGTATGTGAACAGCGAGAAATTTTGCATTCACCTAGTAATATTGGTAATAATAATAATAGAAGACACTGCGATTAAGATTTTCTTAAGGTCATGTTTTCAGGAAAAAGTGATTAAACATTTGTTCATGTTTATAGATCCCGAAAATATTTCTCCTTGCTAAAA
The DNA here is from genome assembly GCA_039090855.1 of Macrothele yani. Classification (NCBI taxonomy): domain Eukaryota; kingdom Metazoa; phylum Arthropoda; class Arachnida; order Araneae; family Macrothelidae; genus Macrothele; species Macrothele yani. The sequence goes on along the minus strand of CM077033.1, from coordinate 92,935,089 downwards.
TTACGTCGTCTCAAACTCATCCAACTGCGGGTAGTTTGCAGGGATCGAACATCGAGCCTCCAGTAATGTCCGTGGACGTTAATGCAACATACGTCCGTTGTCACAATTGTTCCTACGTGTGAAATTTGTCCTTGATATACCCTCCTCGACGCACGGTTAAAGTGTAATGTGGCAGACTAATATTTAAACAGTTGTCGTTATGTTTGAATCATTTTCACATTCCGTACTGAGGTACTTAAATGCCCAGTTTCATTGAAATCAAACAACTCCATCGGGGTGCTTCTTTTGTTTTTTGTTTCTTTTGTTGTTGTTTTTGTTTTTGTGTTGGCAAAGATTGTACTTCTCCTTCGCTTTACTTCCTGATCTGCATTGCATTTCATTTTGATCACTGCTCTCCTCTGTTCTACACCCACACATGGGAAATAGTTCTAGCGCTTGGAAAGGGCTAGAACTTGTCGGAACATACAATTAAGCACGAAATGCTTTTGGTACTCTCAAATGAAACCCGACTGACCATTAGCATTATGAAGCACTGCATTTCTCAGATGTACACATTATGTCTGAGTAGTAATGGCAGTGCCAGTTAACTCTTGAAGACCAAGTTTCAACAGAGATGAGATAAATCCAGAAATGTTTCACGAAGAATTGCACAAGTAATTTTACTAGGAAACATTTGTCGGTGTGTGTCACAAAATGCCCGGACAATGCCCAAAAGAAATAAAGCATGACTTTTGCTTTCATGTGTTTCAGCGATGGTGCATGGAGTGAAACAGTTTATTCTACGGCAAAGTCGTTGACGATAATACATTTGCCACCACTTTCAGAACGAAAGCAAATGTGCCAACTTACAGTAAAACACTCGAGATTCACACCCTGAAAGGAGTTACAGGCGTAATCAGGAGTTAGTAAGGTGATGTGTATCTTTCTTTCTTTATGAAAAAAACATGGACCTTACCCAAGGAATACTTGAAGCTTAATGAAACAATTAAAGTGAACATGTGTTCTTGAAAGAAATACGGAATTAGATCATATAATAATAATTTTGAAGATAACAATCCGATTTTTGGTGCAATTGTGACAAGGATGGTAAGTCAGAAAGTATCCAAAAGCTTGAAAATTGTCATCGTCCTGTAGCGGGACTCGAACTTGCGTATCTCAGATAGCGCCCGGGTATGCTAACCACTGCACCACTGAGAACGACCAAGTCTCAAGTTTCCGATTAATTTGAATAAAACCATCACTGGATTCGCTAGTCGAAGCTACCAGCATTCATGTTTCACGAATCTGGAGGTTAATAATCCTATCCCGTGACTGCCCGAAGGAGCAGATAAAACATGAAAGAAATACGGGATTACACCATTCAATACAAATTTTGAAGATGACAATTTGGTTTTTGGTGTAAATCCGATTTTTAGTTTTAGGATATTATCTGGCTTACCAATCTTGTCACATTTACCACAAAAATCGGATTGTCATCTTCAAAATTTGTGATCACATATTGTTGGACTTTGACGAACTGTCGCAGAGCGATTATAAATAAGGAAATAAGCGCCGAGGTCTCATATCGTATGGTGTTACTTTTAAAAAAGATAACGCTATTTTCTTAAAAACAAGGTTCCCATTATACATTACAAGAAATTAGGCGAAAGGTGATGCAATATCTTCCTTACAGCTATGGCTGTTTTGTAAAGTGTGAAATTTTTTCCCGTAGTGGGACTGATCTTTTGATTTATAATATATTAAAATATGGTAATTAAATATATTGTCTTTTACAGCTTTTCAAATTCCTTTTGAAATCTCATAGCTATTGATTCTACATGTGCGAATAACGACATCGTTCAGAATCACACGTTTTATGATTTATTGTTTACGATATTTTGCCTGTGTCTATAGTCGATGAGTAAGAAGCGTAATCACTTATGATCGTTTCTCAAACGTTAAAGCTGAGCCGTATACACTGCAAAGTGCGTCTAAAAGTGATATCAGAATCCCACTTACTTCAACATGGACGAAGGTGATCTCCACGATTTATTTGCTGTATTAAAGGGACAAGCTTCCATTGTTCAAGAATTGGAAGGGACTTGCGAGCCGATGAATAACCCGAAAAATAACTCAAGCTGATTCACAGAGGCAATTACAACAAAACAGGTTTCACAAAGAAAGTCGACAGTCCAGTTGAAATATGCATGCAGCTCATCTGGAAAAAAAGCCAGCTCACAAGTGGATAAAAGGGTTACAGTATTGAGAAGAGGCTTCACAACTATTCTCAGCATGCGCAACGTTCATTCACATGCTCACAGACATTCACTTTACTAAGAACAATGAAAAACTCTCTACGAAATAAATTTTAACTGCTCTCTTTTTATCCGTTAGAGAATATATGTTGGGTATATCAATTTGAGCAATAACAAAATAGGTGATTCGCGATTTAAATTTATTGATATTTGGAATCTGATGTGATATCATCCAGATTAGTGCTTGACGTGATGTTAGATTTTACCGTCACTAGAAAGGAAGTCCTAACTCAAACATGGAATGTAAATACCAGAGTGATCAAGTTAATTTGGCCGGGAGGTGGCACAGTGGTATAAACGCTGGGTTACGACCATTCCTGCGAGATGGGTCTAGGTTCGAGTCCCATTTAGGCATGAATGTTCTAATATATATGTTAGGTATGAATGTTCTAAATAAACAGTCGGCTGTACTTAAGTTGGACCCAGTAGCCCCAAATTAGGAACGGCCGACTGTGTAAAGCCATCCAGCTGCTCATAAAAACCCCCATGAACAGCTAAATTGTTGTTGGATCATGGGGGTCACTATATCATCATGATGCAACAACAATATGAATCAGTTAAAGTCTGTTGATCTCTTCGGTCATAACAATGAATGAGAGTACTACACTTTCCAATTCACGGCGTAGCATCTGTGGGTAGCGCGTGCACCGGATAACAATTTATGGTTTGTAGCGAATGACATTCGCATAGCAGAATGCATCAATTGAAAATTTGTAATCCAAAGAATCCAATGGTTCCATCTCTTAACAATATACTTTTTTTGAGTATTATACTGAAAAATATTTATTGATTAACCGCTGAATTCAAATTCGAAAAAAATGTATCGATTTCACAATGATACAGAAAGAAAATTTATTGATTAACTGCTAAATTCGATTTCGAAAAAAATGTATCTATTTCACAATTTGACTTATACCACGGTCGTAATGTGAACAATTTTTCTCATCCTATTATTTTGGTCTTACTATTATCTACGGGGAAGTTGGGCATTGGTGTTGAGGTGAGAATGGTGGTACATTGAAACGTTACATAATTGAATAATTATGGGCTATGACAGATGTTGATGACATTTTTAAAACTATTGTCAGATATTTATATTTGTGGAAAGAGTGAAAATTTTTCAGATTTTTGAATCTCCTTAATAATATCTAAGGAACCCTAACTATTCTTTTAATAGCAAATGCAAAATATAGTAGTTTACTACAATAATATTTATATTGCGCAGTGAAGATATAGAAGGTACTTTTGCGAAAACGTTCTTCAAAATTTAACGCTTAACAACCAATACTCGATAAATTAGATATGTACATTAACATTTTACATGATAAACCTTAAACATGTTTTAAGAGATTTTTAATATTCAAATAGACCGAAAATGATGGAGCTAATCAAACGGGGGATTTATAAATTTTATGAATGCAAGTTTCAAGAATAAATATAGAAAGAAAAACTCAAGTTAGAAAAAATAAATCTCCAACACAGCGCAAGGAACACTATTGATTGATCGGTTTCACCTCTTAATCGTGTAAATCTCATTATTTCTTTTACCTGATTGCCTTTTGAAAGTAATTTTGAGAAAAGTGAATCACTAATAATTCAGAAGTTTTCATCAATTCAAATGCGATGATGTGTTACTTTTCTCACCAGTTGTTCTGCCATGTATTTTCCATTATTTAAGATCAACATTTCGGGAGACATTTACGGTTACTGGAAAAAAGTGTCTTTCGAACTTTAATGTATTCAGATATTTGAGAAACAATATAGGTTTTCTTAATATCTTCGAAAAATGATATTAAAGAAGAAATCATACGAATGATTTTGAGGTGGTGATTCCTTTAAAGTGTGAGACGGACTGACACATTTGGCGAAAAATTTGATTCGTCTGTCCTACGAGTGACTGAAGCAAGGTTTGAGATCCCTCTATTCGTAATCTCATTGGGTAGAGCTAGAGCTGTGGGGAGGGACCCAATTAGTTAACTAACTGGCATATTTCTTTGAAGTGCGTATGGAACAGCGATAATACACTGCTGGCCACCCAAAATGCAACACCAAGAAAGAAGCATCCGATTGTCCGGAAATTCGCAGTATGCGTCGCCCGCGAGAGGATATGCAAACGATTAGCATTGCAGGTTATATGCAAATCACGTGCGCCCGGCACGCCACCGAGAAGCACTGTAAGATGGGTGCACAGAAAGCGGGGTGTAAGTAATCGAAGTGTGTTTTGCGCCGGACCTGTGGGTAGGAAGCTTCCTGATGCCTCGTCGCAGAATACGGCAGTCATTCTAGCACGTTTCGGAGTTCGACAGATGACGAATAGTGGTTTATCGCGACAGCGGTTTATCGTACCGAGACATTGGCACCCGTGTGGGACGGCGTCCAGCCACAGTGAGACGAGTATGGATTCGGTGGGTGCAGGAGGGACGGACGGACCGACGTGAGCGATTGCCGCAGCCGCGGCACACCACCGAACGAGAGGACCGGCATGTTATGCGGAGGGCATTGTCGGCTCGCACCGCCACATCACGAAAGTTAGTGCAGGAAACAGGGTGTGTTGCGCCACAACCTGTGTCAGCACATACATTTCGACGTCGTCTCCAGGAGCGGGGACTTGTCGCACGGCACCCATTGCTCCGTTTACCATTGATGTTACACCATTGGCGAGTGTGGCGCCAGTGGGCCATTGAACGCAGCACCTTGACTAAGGAACGGCACGACATCGTCTTCTCAAACGAATACCGCTTCTGCCCGAAACACCACGATGATCGGATCCGCCTGTAGCAGCACCACGGCGAGCGACTGTATGACGCCTGCGATATGGATCGCCATACCGGTCCGTCGCCTGGCGTTATGGTTTGGGGCGCAATTGCATATGACACCCGCACCCCTCCGGTACGCATCGCCGGTATAATCAATAGTCACCGCTACATCTCCGACGTTTTGGAGCCTGTAGTCCTCCCTTACTTGCAGGACTTGCCAGCGGCCACGTTTCAACAGGAAAATGCGCCCCCGTACTTGGCACGCATCGTGCAACAATTCTTCACGGGCCACCAGGTGCACTGCTGCCGTGACACGCTTGTTCTCCCAATATGTCGCCCATTGAACACGTCTGGTCGCTGATCGGCAACCGAGCAGCCCGGCAAGTATCACTCGCGGTTACGCCTGACGAACTGTGGCAACGTGGGGAAGCAGCCTGGATGAACATACCCCAAGCCTACATCCAAAACCTCTTTCGTTCGATGCCTCGGCGTGTAGCGGCCTTTATTGCTGGCCATGGGGACCACACGAACTATTATTGATGTCTCCGTGTTCCGTAAATCGCACGGGCCTGTAAGCTCAATCCTTTTTATCTTTGTATCTGTTGTTATGTGCCCAGTAAATATGGCTTTGCTACTTCGTGTCCTTATTGGTGTTGCATTTTGGTTGGCCAGCAGCGTAGTTTAACATATATTACTTAAATCCAAGATGTACCAATACAGCCAGTTTTCAAATGTTTTTTTCTGTTAGAACAAAAAAATGTCTATCTCTTCTAGATATCGTATTGGATATACTTTTATAATACACAAAGCTTTTTTCTCAAAACACAGCAAGTTTAAGGTGGTTCCTCCTAAAATCTCTGCCTTATGTTTCCAATGGTAAAATTTCTTTTACATATTTTCTTCGCAATTAATGTATTTCGAAGGACAAAAATTTGCACATCGATAAAACTAACTTTAAGTTATAGCATGTGATGCTAAGTACTTGCTGAAACATAACCATAAGTAAGCAATTAAACATTTGTTTGTCTACTGATGTCATCAATGTACAAGTCGCACTATCTATTAACAGGTCTAAACATTGCTCTAAGAGAAATGGTTGATTTTTAATATAATTATGGTTATGTTTTAGCAAGTATTAAGTACCCCATGCTATAACTTAAAGTTAGTTTTATCGAAGTGCAAATTTTCATCCTTGGGAATACATTAATTGCGAAGAAAATATGTACAGAAATTCTACCTTTGGAAACATAAGGGAGAGGTTTTGGTGGAACTACCTTAATCATGTTCATTTTTTGTCCTAGAAAATTTAATGATAACGCTTTTGTCTACCGTTGAAAATACAATTTCTATATACTTAATTTTACTGGAGTGGACTGTATTATGTGTAACCCCCTCCTCACTCTATTGCACCGCGAAACACTTAACCATGAAAAACATTTGTTCATGTGCACTCTACATACGTGCAAATGATTGCAATGCACAGTGCCCAAACATGGTTTGTTCTTCAACGTAGCTGAGACGCTTAAAATCAACGGCTGAGGAACGTTTCCTTATGTCACATACATACTTACCCTCCCTATACGCATTTCCCCATACTATAAGTTTAATACTAGACACGAAATAATATACAAAAAATTCGTATCAGTGCCTAAAATAAAAATACTTCGATGTATAGCTGCAAAGGTCTCTAACAGGCTTCCAACACAGTTCGTGAATGGTTTCCTGAGGATACTGTATGTCCAACAGAATACGTAAAAGGTACTGTTTTATTCCAAATTGAAAAATAATCGTTATCTAACCACGATCCACAACTCTCAGTGTATTCAACATTTAAAGCGAAAAAGATGATCTTAAGAATAGTTTCAGATTAAAATAAGTTTCAGAAAATATGCCAGAACAACACGTGATGCAGGAATGTGAGCTAACGTGGTGCCATCTTGCAGCCGAGGTTTGAGATGACAACACACGAGCTCTGTATCGATCTCAAAGTCTTTATTAATTTGGCTATATCTGAAAAGTATCTTCAGTGAGGTTAACGGAGTAAATATTCAGAAATGTTTATTCCTAATAAACATGTTTTGTGTCCTCATGAATCAAAACCTGTCAGTGTGGCAGAATAAATCAAGTAAATGTATGAGACCCTAGCATACGCCATTCTGTTATCTGAATCGTCTTAGCCACTAGAGGGCCGACCAAGGAGATATCGAATTAGAGGGGATCCAAGAGTCTCTGGAAAGTCTAATCTCTGTACTACTGCACGTGAATAATAGACAGTAGTTATTAGGTGTGTAACTTAATTCTCGGAAACAGGCTCGACACGTTGACAGCAAATTATAGCAAATCTAATACGTACCTAATCAGGGAAATAAAAAAACAAACACTTCTATTACGATTGCTATTATCTAAACATATATGTATTACTGATCCCTATTAGCCAATATATGTTGTGTCGCTTTTCTTAAAGCATTGCAGCAAATGCGAGTAAAACACCTGCATACTCAGATGTCTTAAGAAACACTCAACACAGTCTTTGATGTAGTGACATATCATATATATTTACGAGCTCACCTGTTCCTGCTGGCACGCCAAAGCACCTGCTTTGGTTTTTGTTTTGTGTCTTACATCCTGATATTCGGCTCGACTTTTCTTCAAAACGCAAATAACTCTTTAACGACCATGAGCCAAAAATCTTGTATCACTCTAAATACCAAAACATCCGAAACTGCCGGTTGGTTAACTAGTTTGTTTCATAACAACAATATTGACTGAGGGTGACATCTTCTGGTCTCTCGTAGGTCGAAAAATTTGAAGAATAAGCAAGGGTAGAAAATCTGACTCACTCCTGAAAGGCGTTTCGGGTGGTTGTGGCCGTTTGTACGTACGGGCGTTCTGGGCGTTATGGTCGTTAAAAAGTAAAGCCGTAGCGAATTCTGTTGATTATCACTTAATTTCATGTTGGACATGTATAATGTGATTTAAAATGAAACGTAATTTCAGCTAAGTGGTATGTAAAGGCTAATAATCATGTAAAGTGTTCTCCACAATATATTCGAAATACACAGTTGAATATAAATAATATGACCACATACCTAATAATGGGAATACTCACACTTGGTCAGGACGACAGCGGCGAGACGGCACGATTTGGATTCAATTGAGGACCTGGAAGGTTGCCCAAGGCACATGTGCCCATTCGAACTGCAGCAGAGCACGGAGGTCGCGACGATGACGTGGTTGTGGGTCATCAACTCGAACCTTACAATCCAAGTAGTCCCACAAGTGTTCTATGGTATTGAGGTTGAGCTAGTTCGCCGGTCGAGAGAGAACGAAGACTTCACTGTCGCGTCCCTGAAACCACTGACGAACCCATTTAGGGACGGAGCAATGTCATGTTGGTAGACACCATCTCCGTCATGGTAAACTTCCAAAATTAAGGAATGCGAGTTGTCGCCGAAGGTGGAGAGTTAGACATTGACGCTCGCAGACCCATCTAGTGGTGCCAGCGGTCCCAAGTCATACGAGGAAAAGATTCACCAGATATGCCCACAGCAACCGCCGGCATTTACTTGACCGACAAACTTGTTTGGGTGTTGGTTCTCGTGTGTTTGACTCCGTATCTCGATCCGCCCGTCACTTCTGTGGAGTAGAAACTTCTATTCATCGGAGAAGGCTACCTTTTTCCACTCTTTCACTGTTCAGTATGGTAGTCATATGCGAACTGCAGGCGTAGTTGCCGATGATCTCGAGTTAACATGGGCGCCTTGAGACAGCGTCCACACTGGATACCGATGCGTAGCAGAGTTTGCTCTACTGTTATCGGGGAGACATGGCTTGTTGTCCCAGCATTCTATTGCGTGGTGAATTGCTGCTTCGTCGCGCGTGGATTACGCTTTACCAGTCGACGGAGTCGACGTCCTCCTTTAGGTTCGATGGCCTTTGAGGCTCCACAGTTATGACTTCGGAAGTTACTCAATGTTCCGGCCGGCTGTTATTGGTACACCCTTTATAAAGTATCTCGCGAACAGCCTACGAAATCTGCTGTTTCTGAGATACTCCATGCTTGACGCGGTAGCCGATGATCATCCCTTTTTGAATGTCCGTGAAATTACGTATTCTGCCCAGTGTGGTCACGTGACCCACCATGTGCTTTCTGCCCTGGTCTGCCGCTTATATCTCCGTGTAATATATCTTGTCACGAGCACTCTGTGACGCGCCTGTGGGAGTACACTGCGATTCATGTGTAGTCATATTATTCTGGTACCACTGCTTATATATCTTTAATTATATTAAAGATACTACTGACTTGAAAGCTTAGGTTGATTTTTTCGTGGCCCTGCAGCAAAAGTTTTCCGCTGTAACGAAAGAAGATCTGCCTCACTCTGTAAGACGCTGCTTTTTCGAAGTTACGTATACAGGTTTGCACACTTAAAACAGGACACAAACGTAAATTCAGTTGCACACTTTTATTTTGTCATAATGTACCGTAGTTTTCACTTTCATTTGATAGTGTAAATAAACTGTACCTATGCTTTAAGAAAAGGCTTTAATGTTGACAGTCGGCACTTTTATCAAATTCTGTGTTGGATGTCGTCACCACTTACCTCGATGCACTTTTCGGTCCCCCAGAGAATCTCCAGGCAAACGCCCTTTAATTCGGCACTACTACTATGTTCAAGGCGTAGTTTCTAAATGTTGGCCTATTCTTACATTTAAATATTGGTTTTCAAGTCTTCGAACGTTAGATGTTTATTGTGATAGTCTTCGCCTTTAGAGAGCCAAACAGGAAATGATCGCACGTCCAGAGAGCGGTGTGCCCGCATATCCTTATTGATTATCATGTTTTTAGTAAATTCACTTTAGTTTTAAGCGAATGAATGATCAAAGGTATGGCAAACATCTCCCTATTGTTCAGAGAAGACATAAGTTGGTTAGTCTGGAGTAAACGACTCGAGTAATGCGTTAACATATATATAGCTTGTGGGACAAAAACACCAGAAAACTAATTATAAATATAATGATCCGATTTATTGGTGTCTAAAGTAAGAAATCACACAAATTTCCCTCCGCAAGCTTTCTCCGTCAACGGACGGCTTCATCAGGCGGTTACATAGATAATATAGAATCAAAATTGTAGACAGAACCTCAATTCTAATATGACAAATGAAATCATACGTGAAGACCGCGCGCCTAAATAACCACGAACGTGGTGAATACAATATCTTAAAAGCTAATGCAAAAGCAAACAATGTAAACTTTAGGAAGAAACTAGAATCACGAAGACGATCTTGCGATGCCTAGCAGATGGTTCCAAGCCACCGGTAGTTCGAAAGAGACATCGGTGTTGCATGCATCCTGTTTCGTTAATATCTCAACTGTTTCCCTTATGGCAGCTGTTCTTGCGTCTCCATATGGTGCGATCTTCGAGATATTCTGCCATTGGTTGGTTGGTTGGTTATTAGATTTTAATGGCGCAAGGCCCATGGTTGGCCAAAGAGCGCCAGAAACAAAAAAAAACAAAAAACAAAAAACACACAGGGCATAAATCGCAAAATCTGGCTGACCAAGTAAAACCGAACCATGAGTACAAAGGAAGGGCCAAAAAAGACAATGAAACAAACAGTATGAAAAACATGGTACAATGGTGAGAAACAAGCCGATTAATTAAAACTGAGGAATGAGAATGATAAAACACATTACGAAATCGAACACAACTACACAAAGGATGAGTCACTCTCCTCCCCCTCACACTCCAAGATAATGCTGGCCGAGGGCGAGGACGAACTGTCACTATCCTCCCCCTCATGTTCCTCTGCAATGTTAGGTGAGGCTGGGGACGAACTGTCACTCTCCTCCCCCGATGTTCCTCTATAATGTTGGGTGAGGGTGGGGACCTCGCTGAGTCCGAGACAGTTGCAATGTTGGTCAGGTGGACCGCGGCAGGTGGATGGACACGGCACACCTTTGCGGATTGAGGGCCGGGTCTTCCGCACGTGCAGGCTGTCTGCTGGGAACCGGAAGAGTCGGTCGTCTTCAAAGAGAAGGCGCAGACTCAGATGGTCGAATAAGCTGGAGCTCGGTGAAATCCACCTGTGTCGCTTGTTCAACTGTAGATCGCTTGGCAAGTGCGGCGAGAGCTACAGGGAGCGGAACAAAGGGCTGCACGGGCTGCGGCAGAGACTGAACCACTGCGGCAAAAGTACGCTGTCGGTTGTTGGGAATACCCAACTTGGCCTTGGCAGCAGGGTACGAGAGGCCCTCCAGGGTCTTGAGGCGCTGGATCGCCTTCTCGTAGTTCCACTTCGAACAGGACCGGGCATAAGCAGCGTGGGAGTCACCACAGTTTACACAGCAGGGCTCTGAAGTGCATCCAGTCCCTTCGTGGTCTCGGGATCCACAATTGGCGCACCTCGCAGCACTGTTACAGGACCGCTGGGAATGTCCATACCTCTGGCACTTAAAACAGCGTAGAGGATTTGGTATATAAGGACGAACTGCACATAACAAGTAACCAGCCTTTATTTCCGTAGGTACCTTCGGGCTGTTAAAAGTAAAAATAACATTTCGTGATTTGATCAGCGCGCCATCGCGCCTGAAAGTCATGCGTCTGGCAGCTATGACACCCTGATCAGCAAGTTCACACACAAGTTCATCTTCATCGCAGACCAACAAGTCGGGCTCAGAAATGACTCCCTTGGAGGTGTTGAGATACGGATGTGCCGTCACTTGAACTGGAATATCCTGAAGTCTGGTCAACTGCAGAAGAGATTTGCTCTGAGAGAGAGTGCAAGTTTCCACAAGCAGGTCTCCAGAGCGTAGCTTCTTCACTGACTTAAAAGAGCCAGCAACACCCGCAAGTGCCTTCGAGATGAAAAAAGGAGACTTTGAGGAAAGTTTCAACATCTGGTCAGTAGAAGAAATGACGAGAAAAGTAGCTTGAGGTATCGAATCTGCAAGTGTAATGCGACGTTTCTGAGCTGACGGCTCAACACCTGGATCTAAAGATACGTCGCGGTGATGTCTTTTTTTAACGAAAGTTCTCTTCAGTGTGTTATGTGTGGGAGGTGGTTGAGGCAAATTTGGCGCCTGATCAATCACCATATCCTGTTGCTTTTTAAATTTTGAGGAGGGTTTATGTTTCCCCATGGGAGTAAGAAAGAATTCATCTGCAACGTACTCCTCCCACAATCGAGCCCAACAGGGGAGAACTGGAGGTCCGCAAGCCAAACACATGACGCAAGACACAGTTCTAGAGCTTAGTTGCAAATATAGTCCGTTGGCTGTGATCACACGCACTCGGCGGACACTTCGGCCTCCGGGTACCGTCATGCCAACGCCTTTGGCATGATCCCACAGCCCCCGGGCTCACCCTGCCGTGATATACGACAAAAAGCCGCTAAAGCCCTGCACACAACTTGGTACAAGACTTCTGACTAGAGGTGGGTTAGGCTCTAGCCTCCCGTTTACAGCGAAGCCGGGGTCGAAGAGGAGTGTTGGTACACAGGAGGCACTTAACCGGTCTCCTGCGACCTCAGCCGCCAGACATCCTATTTCCGCCTCACGGGTCTCCGCACGCGGCAAACATGCAGGTAGGTCTAGCACCCAAACAAGCTAAAAAAAAAAAAATCCAAAGAAGACAAATCCTGGCAGGGAACCTAAACGGAATCTCAGCAACCTACGAACTGAGCGGTTAATATAATACAGTTAGTGGTGGAGGGTAACAAAACCACAAGACCGGGGTGTTAGTACATAACGTGGTAGCGATTAGGTAGAGTATACAACACGGGCAACTAGCCAGTGGAGAAAATAAATAAAAACAAAAAAGCGAGACACAAGATCAGCTAGGGATCGTGGGGCCGCAACTCCCCAACAGCTGGATGAACAGCCGTCCCTGCAAACACCAACAGCACCGAAACAAAAAACAAGCGGTGGCATGACATCAGATGTGGACTAGTCACAAGGTCAGCTCGGGCCGTGGGGCGCCGCTCCCCAAATAACTGGAAAACCAGTTATCCCCGTGCAGGAGTATTCTGCCATTGGGGTTGAGCTTGATGGTTAGCTACTTCTTTGGCAAGTGACGTAGAAAGTTTCTTTTGTGCAACGTCCCTCTTATGCTCATTCATTCTCTCCTCAAATGACCGTTTTGTGAGACTTACCTAAAATTTAGTTGAGGAGTCTGGGTATAACAATGTGATGCAATACATGCCCGCATCCGTGAGCATCAAGGTACTATTACTTCTTGCTGTGATGAGGAAGGTTGCCATGTGTTTAGAAGCTTTAGGGCCAACATCTAATCGTTTCTTCTGAAAGTGATTTTTAATCAAATAAGATATTTTTGGATGTACGGGATCGAACCAACAAATTTTAAAGGTGCTCTTCTGTTCGGTGTAGTAAGTGTGTTGGCTTCAACTTTCGCTATTGTGTCCTCTACGCGGTAGACGTCAAACCCTCCTGCAAAGGCAAGATCTTTCAAAGACTTAATTTCGGCATCATAGTCAGATTTCAAGGTGCAAAGATCTTTGGCTCTTTTAGCCCGGTATTTGAATAGAGCATACTTGTGTGTCGTTGGGTTGGCTGATCCTGGTGGAATAGGGTTAGGAACGTGCATGGGTTTATAGTAGAATTTGGTAGTGAGTGTACCTGAAATCGAATTCTTCACAAATACATCTAAATATGGTAACTCTCCTTGATTTTCTATTTCTATCGCAAATTTAATGTCTTCATGTATGTTGTTTATGTCTACCATAAAGTCCTGCAAGTAGGCTTCTCCGTGCTCCCAGACAAAAAAGATATCATCTGCATAGCGTAGCCATACTGCTGGTGTCCTGGGAAGAGTGGTGAGTATTATTTCTTCAATAGGTCTCATGATGGCTTCAGCGAGTATTGGAGACAAGGCTGAACCCATCGGGACTCCTTTTGATTGCTTGTAGACGTGGGAGCCACAGGTAAAGAAGTTGGATTCTACAGCTAAGTCAAGAACAGCAAAGATATCTTTCAGAGCTTCTTTATCATAAAGGTTAGCTCCAGACAGGGTTCGTTTGATGTTTTGCTTTGCTTCTGGTATTGGAACAGAGGGGTAGAGGAGATTACATGAAAGCTGCCAATAAGTTCATGTTGTGCAATGGTGATACCTTTTAGCTTGGAGATGAAGTCATTCGAGGATTTAAGGACTCTGTCTGTGTTCGGAAGGAATGTCATAAGAAAGGTTGCCAGGGCTTTCTCAAGGTGTGTTGATGGTGATTTCGTCCTTGAAACGATCGGTCTGATGGGGTTGCCCTCTTTATAGTGCATTAATCTTCCGAATAATTTGGGTATGGATACCCCAGGAGGGAGTTTCGCAGCTCGCTTGATGGCGTCTGGAAGGGCTTTAAAATTAGAAGCTTTCCTGTCTCTTGCTTTCCATCTGTTGAGAGGGTCTTTTGTCTGCATAACGGCGTTCGAATCAATGAAAGAACGACTTTTTATGTCGTAGTCTTGCTCGTCCATTATGGCGATCTGCCCCGACTTATCAGTTAGCAGGAAAACAATGTCTCTATCATTTTTGAGCCTCTTTAATTAATTAGGGAGCTTCTGGATGTAATTTCTACTCCGTGCCTTCGCGATACTTGTAAGCATGGCTGCGCATTTGTATCTGATAGGGTCACGCTCAGAAACTGGCAAATGTCGTAGGACACTTTCGATTTGTGGCACCACTTCTTTGTATCTAAAAGGTCTCTCAAATGTAAATTCCGGTCCTTTCTGCAGGATCACAAGCTCCGAATGGGTAAGTGTCTTAGAAGAAACATTAACGACTGGAATAATAAAATCTTGATGTTGAGGAACGTTCGGATGCTGTTCTGCCCAGAGCTTATCTAATTTCTTCTTGTGGAGAGCTCCGTGGGTTTTACGTTCTCTGCTAGCCAGCATGTCTATTTTTCTTCGCATTATATCTAGCTCCAAAGGTGAGACTAGATGCGCTAGATCAGTGTGCAGGCTAAAGGACTTGGATTCCACCTCCATGATTCTAACTCTTTTGGAGCGAATGAGGTGCTTCAGCGTTTGCTGCTGGAATATCAACTTTTTGCGTCGGACCAAGGATTGTCAAGAGTAGATTTAAAGTTGAGGAAAGGAGGAATCAGGTCCAACGCTCTGCATTCTTGCAAGAAGTCAAAGTGCGATCGTTCCATCTCAAGCTTGATTCTAAGTCGTCTAAGTTTATGATATGCGTCCATTATATGCCCAAAAACAGCAAACAAATATATAGCTTGTGGGACGCCAACACCAGAAAACTAATTATAAATATAATGATCTGATTTATTGGTGTCTAAAGTAAGAAATCACACAAATTTCACTCTGCAAGCTTTCTCCGTCAACGGACGGCTTCATCAGGCGGTTTCATAGAGAATATAGAATCAAAATTGTAGACAGAACGTTAATTCTAATATGACAAATGAATTCATGCGTGAAGACCGCGCGCACCTTTAAAATTTGTTGGTACGATCCCGTACATCCCCAAAATATCTTATTTTATTAAATATCACTTTCAGAAAAAAAGGATTAGATGTTGGCCTTAATGCTTCTAAACACATGGCACCCGTCCTCAGCACAGCAAGAAGTAATAGTACCTTGAAGCTCACAGAAGCGGGCATCTATTGCATCCCATTGTTATACCCAGACTCCTCAACTAAATTTTACGTAGGTCTCACAAGAAGGTCATTTAAGGAGAGAATGAATGAGCATAAGTGGAACGTTGCACAAAAGAAACTTTCTACGTCACTTGCCAAAGAAGTAGCTAACCATCAAGCTCAACCCCAATGGCAGAATATCTCGAAGATCGCAACATATGGAGACGCAAGAACAGCTGCCATAAGGGAAACGGTTGAGATATTAAGGAAACAGGATGTATGCAACACCGATGTCTCTTTCGAACTACCGGTGGCTTGGAATCATCTGCTAGGATTCGCAAGATGGTCTTCATGATTCTAGTTTCTTCCTAAAGTTTACATTGTTTGCTTTTGCATTAGCTTTTAAGATATTGCATTCACCACGTTTGTGGTTATTTATGCGCGCGATCTTCACGCATGATTTCATTTGTCATGTTAGAACTGACGTTCTGTCTACAATTTTGATTCTACATACTCTATGTAACAGCCTGATGAAGCCGTCCGTTGACGGAGAAAGCTTGCGGAGGGAAATTTGTGTGATTTCTTACTTTAGACACCAATAAATCGGATCATTTTATTTATAATTAATTTTCTGGTGTTGGCGTCCCACAAGCTATTTATTTGTTTGCTGTTTCCGGGCATATAATGGACGCATATCATAAACTTAGACGATTTAGAATCAAGCTTGAGATGGAACGATCGCACTTTGACTTCATGCAAGAATGCAGAGCGCTGGACCTGATTCCGCCTTTCCTCAAGTTTAAATCTACTATTGACAATCCTTGGTTCCGACGTAAAAAGTTAATATTCCAGCAGCAAACGCTGAAGTACCTCATTCGCTCCAAAAGAGTTAGAATCATGGAGCTGGAATCCAAGTCCTTTAGCCTGCACGCTGATCTAGCGCATCTGGTCTTACCTTTGGAGCTAGATATAATGCCAATAAGAATAGACATGCCGGCTAGCAGAGAGCGTAAAACCCACGGAGCTCGCCACAAGAAGAAATTAGATAAGCTCTGGGCAGAACAGCATCCGAACGTTCCTCAACATCAAGATTTTATTATTCCAGTCGTTAATGTTTCTTCTAAGACACTTACCCATTCGGAGCTTGTGATCCTGCAGAAAGGCCCGAAATTTACATTTGAGAGACCTCTTAGATACTAATAAGTGGTGCCACAAATCGAAAGTGTCCTACGACATTTGCCAGTTTCTGAGCGTGACCCTATCAGATACAAATGCGCAGCCATGCTTACAAGTATCGCTAAGGCACGGAGTAGAAATTACATTCAGAAGCTCCCTAATGAATTAAAGAAGCTCAAAAATGATAGAGACATTGTTTTCCTGCTAACTGATAAGTCGGGGCAGATCGCCATAATGGACGAGCAAGACTACGACACAAAAAATTCGTTCTTTCATTGATTCGAACGCCGTTATGCAGACAAAAGACCCTCTCAACAGATGGAAAGCAAGAGACAGGAAAGCTTCTAATTTTAAAGCCCTTCCAGACGCCATCAAGCGAGCAGCGAAACTCCCTCCTGGGGTATCCATACCCAAATTATTCGGAAGATTATAGCACTATAAAGAGGGCAACCCAATCAGACCGATCGTTTCAATTAAGAAATCACCATCAACACACCTTGAGAAAGCCTTGGCAACTTTTCTTATGACATTCCTTCCGAACACAGACAGAGTCCTTAAATCCTCGAATGACTTCATCTCCAAGCTAAAAGGTATCACCATTGCACAACATGAACTTATTGGCAGCTTTGGTGTTATCTCCCTCTACCCCTCTGTTCCAATACCAGAAGCAACGCAAAACATCAAACGAACCCTGGCTGGAGCTAACCTTTATGATAAAGAAGCTCTGAAAGATATCTTTGCTGTTCTTGACTTAGCTGTAGAATCCAACTTCTTTACCTATGGCTCCCACGTCTACAAGCAATCAAAAGGAGTCCCGATGGGTTCAGCCTTGTCTCCAATACTCGCTGAAGCCGTCATGAGACCTACTGAAGAAATCATACTCACCACTCTTCCCAGGACACCAGTAGTATGGCTACGCTATGCAGATGATATCTTTTTTGTCTGGGAGCACGGAGAAGCCTACTTGCAAGACTTTATGGTAGACATAAACAACATACATGAAGACATTAAATTTGCGATAGAAATAGAAAATCAAGGATAGTTACCATATTTAGATGTACTTGTGACAAAATCGATTTCAGGTACACTCGCTACCAAAGTCTACTATAAACCCATGCACGTACCTAGCCCTATTCCACCAGTATCAGCCAACCCAACAACACACAAGTATGCTCTATTCAGATACCGGTGTAAAGGAGCCAAAGATTTTTGCACCTTGAAATCTGACTATGATGCCGAAATTAAGTCTTTGAAAGATCTTGCCTTTGCAGGAGGGTTTGACGTCTCCCTCGTAGAGGACAGAATAGCGAAAGTTGAAGCCAACACACTTGCTACACCGAACAGAAGAGCACCTTTAATATTTGTTGGTTTGATCCCGTACATCCCAAAAATATCTTATTTTATTAAAAATCACTTTCAGAAGAAAGGATTGGATTTTGGCCTTAAAGCTTCTAAACACATGGCAACCGTCCTCAGCACAGCAAGAAGTAATAGTACCTTGAAGCTCACGGATGCGGGCATGTATTGCATCACATTGTTATACCCAGACTCCTCAACTAAATTTTAGGTAGGTCTCACAAAAAGGTCATTTGAGGAGAGAATGAATGAGCATAAGAGGGACGTTGCACAAAAGAAACTTTCTACGTCACTTGCCAAAGAAGTAGCTAACCATCAAGCTCAACCCCAATGGCAGAATATCTCGAAGATCGCACCATATGGAGACGCAAGAACAGCTGCCATAAGGGAAACAGTTGAGATATTAACGAAACAGGATGCATGCAACACCGATGTCTCTTTCGAACTACCGGTGGCTTGGAACCATCTGCTAGGATTCGCAAGATGGTCTTCATGATTCTAGTTTCTTCCTAAAGTTTACATTGTTTGCTTTTGCATTAGCTTTTAAGATATTTTATTCACCACGTTCGTTATTATTTATGCGCGCGGTCTTCACGTATGATTTCATTTGTCATATTAGAATTGAGGTTCTGTCTACAATTTTGATTCTATATTATCTATGTAACCGCCTGATGAAGCCGTCCTTTGACGGAGAAAGCTTGCGGAGTGAAATTTGTGTGATTTCTTACTTTAGACACCAATAAATCGGATCATTGTATTTATAATGCATTAACATTTGAAATCAACTTTTTCGTCCATATAAAATATTTGCGTTCACATCGCTCTCTGAGAGAACCCGCATTCAAACAGACAAGCAAACAATCTGCATTCGTTTATTTTAAAAATAATTTACATATATGTATTAAACGGATGGAAAATACCTAACCATTGACAAAAATTTAGTGATATTCTTGAAGATCGGTGACGCGTCGCAAGTTTTAAAGAAGAGATCACTGGGTATCTGTTTCCCAATCCCGGAATTGCAGATAATGAGTCGATTGTTTTGCAATATTCGGATCACTTTATGTCTTCATATGTACCCATTGCCCACTGGAAAATAGAGACCCTGAAACAAACGGTCATGCGACTTTATTTGTCTGAATTTTCAGCTTTTTATTTACAATTATTTATTTATTTTGCTACTGCAAGCAAATTATATTTATAAGTTCCACAGATATAGTAATCTGAACATTACACATAATTAAATATTACACCCACTTACATTTTATGCACAAAACTGGCACAAAAATAAGGCAGTTTTGACTGGAAAACATAATTCAATAAGGGATTTTAAAATACTTTAATCACAAGAATAATAACTGTATTCACTTCCGGTAAAAGCTTGGATGAATTTCACAAACTGAGACCGTTTTGGTCACATGACAATTGTTCGTTTCATTGCCTCGTCTTTCCAGTGGGCTGGGATATATACCTTTAGGATGATTGTGATGCACCTTTTTTAGCCATCTGTTTGCTAGTCCTTCGATTCCAGGACGGTACCAGTTCCTTCCTGGCAAAGAACTTCTTCAGCACAGCTGCCACCTCCTCCTGATTGTTGAAGCCCCTCCCGTTATGAAAGTGGGCCATAGTCCGGAAAAGAAACAATCCGACGAGGTAAGGTCCGGACTATATGCTAAGTGTGGCATCAGTTCGATGCCCTTAAGTTCCTGGAGTTATGACCTGGTCGTTCGTGCGGTATGAGGCTGACCGTGGTCCTTCTGTAGGAGCGCGCCCTTTCTGTTAACCAGTGCGTTCCCTTCTCCTCGTAAACGGCACACCTCCCCGCCAGCTGTTGGGAGTTGAGATTGGCATTGATGGTCCTACCGTCAGGAACAAATTCGTAACGGATTATCCCTTCGAAATTCAAACAGACGCGGGGCATCACCTTGAGCTCAAAGTGCCCACGTTTGACAACAGGTTGAGCATGTTGGCCCAAGCCCAACAACTGCCGTTGTGAGTTGGTTGTCTGAAATGGGCCCACTGTTCATCACACGTAACAATTCTGTTGATGAAACGTGCATCACGCGGATTTTCTAGGAGTTCCGTACACACTTTTACCCGGCGGTTTGTTTCAGTTGGCGTCAGTTCGTGAGCGTCAATGCAGCAGCTCCAGTAGACCTTGCCGACGTATGGAAAGTGAAGAACCACCGTGGTGTGTGAACTTCTAAGCTTGCCTGATAATCTTCGAGTGTTGTTGGTCGGCTTTGTCTCTACGGCCTGGAGCAAGGCCTTCGAATCCACGGTTGGCGGCCTACCTGATCTTGGCTGATCATCGACTTTCCTGTCACCTGAGCAAAATTTCTTGAAATATATGTCTGCGATGCTGTGGCACACGGAACCTTCTTTCGCATGACAAATGTTTCGTGTTGCTTGAGTAGCGTTATGACTGAGTCCATACTCGTACAGCAAAGGTTCCCTAATTTGCCGGTTGTGGCTGTTCATATTTTACGCGTTCCAACCAAAGACAGAGCGACGGCATGCAACTTTCTGCAGCGCACGACTTTATCTAGTACTCACACGTTCGTTTCACACCTACCGCAGAATATGCGTTTATCCAAATAGTGCAAATCGTTCGGCTCAACTTCTGTCTACTAATTTGCATTTTTTTAAAGAATTGCATGCCGCAGTTTTCTAAAAATTAAGACGTTGTTACCTTGCTATTACGAAATCAAATACGAATATTATTTCCTCTGCACAAAAAACATTTTACACGATGAACAACATGAACATGATAAATGTAAAATCCGGATTTCCCTGCAGTTTTTTCAGGATTTACATGTGATTTATAAATCCTGTTCAGTACTTTGCGCGACATACCTGTGCTTTATTAGGGATCATCCCCAATTTTTCGTACAAATGTTTGCTTTTAACTGCAAATAAAATCATTAGCGGTACAGATGCCTGCAGAACCAGACTTTTATTATTTAAAACATAATTTCTTAAGAAATGTAAAAATGTTGCGCAAAATACCCTTCCTCGCAGTGGAAAACTTCTGCAGTTGCTAGCCGCTGTGGAATTTGTTCTCTTTACTCTTTAAAAACCGGGTTGGAAGTCCACAGAACTTTCTTTTAAAAGTGAATTAATTTTATTGTTAGACTGAAATGAACGATTGATTTAATTGTTTTGGGAAAAACACTTGATATGAGAACTTCGGTACCTTAATTCTCCCATTTCCCTTCTTCCTTTTCTAACTTTAATAGTAACCAAATCTAAAAAATGATGTTAAAAGAGCACATTAAATATTGCTAGAAAAGGTGCAATGTTTATTGCATAAAACCAATTAGTATATTTCTAAGAAATAAAAAAATAAATTTTTATTATGGTATTCCCTGTCTTCAATATTTGGATATCAATAACCTTTCCTTTTACTCAACATCAATTTGGGTTGCCCAAATTAAGATTATTTGAATACTCGATATCGAAGAGTTTAAAACTTCTCCAGGATTTTTATTGGTTTTTAGGAGAAATATGCCATAATGGATTTAAAAGTACGTGTAATCAAATAGTGGAAACTTACTTGTCCACTGAAGCTAACAAATACATTTTGAAACATTTCGAAATTTGATATAGATGAATTTATTGATTTATATGAAAGTATAATATATAATTCTCTATGTTTAGAATGACTTAATTTATGACACACCATTGAAAGCAAATGTTGAACAACAAAAAGTCTATAAAATAAGACATGGCAATTTATAATTTTGTACGAGTCAAACCATAATTCAATTTTTTGGTGTCTTCTAAGGATTTTTTTTATTTCACTGAACTCTTTTGTAGTTTTATCGATATAAACTAGAGACAGTATTTTATTTAAAAAAAGTTATAAAAATACATTCTTTAAGGAAAAGCTTTTATAAACACAAAACTGGTTAAATGTTGGTTAGCATACTCAGGCGTTTTCTGGGAGACGCGGGTTCGAATCCCGCTCCAAGACGATGAAAATTTTCAAGTTTTCGGATATTATCTGACTTACCATCCTTGTCACATTTACGCCAAAAATCGGATTGTCATCTTCAAAATTTGTACAAAACTGGTTGTTAAATATTAGTGGCTTCCGTTTTTGAAGGGTGCAAATGAAAACTCTATATAAACCGGTATTCATTGAAAAAGCTGCTTCACTTCCTGCAACAAAAGAACAATTGCATGTATTAATATGTGTTTTGAATGAAAAGCACACATAGGTAGGGTTATTTCTTTTGGCAACAGGTGGCTTTTTTATTCAATAGTGACCGACAAAGGGCGATAACTACTAGCAGCTTTCTTTTTCAGGCCTAACGACCGCAGTGAAAAACTCGATCAGCTATAAAGAGTCACCCGTCCCTAATTTAGGGCCATTGGTTCCAGGAAAGGGAAAGAGCCAGTGCCGTAAGACAAGAGTAATATCTATGCCTCTCCGGGATTCGAAAACGACTCATCTCGGACAAATGGACAGAAGACTTTGCTTAGACCACTGCTCCACCGAGCTGCACAATATTTCGCAAATGCAGTAAAAATAAAAGAAACCAGATACATCGCATAATCGTGGTGACACTCTCAGAAAAATAATTTTCATTGTGTCTCACAACACAAAGTATGACGTTAGCAGACGATACATACCACTGGTAGTACAAACTTATCAGCTTTCATTGCTGTCGGTTTTCAACAGTATGGTGACTATTTGAATAAAACGTTTTCTTGTTGCCAAGAAAAATTCCCTTACCCGCTGGTGCTTTTCGCTCAAACCGTAATGTTACACACCTATCTGTTGCTTTGTTTAAAATTTTTAAATAAAAACGAGCTTTTAATCCACCTATTATTTTTATCTACGTTTTATCACCTGGTGCGCTCGACACCGAGATACCAATCATTTATCCTGAGTTGCATAATGAAGGTAACCTGTAAAAATCGAATTCGCACACTCGGATTCCAGGTGTTCTGTTTTTTATGAACACGAGTAGACAAACTGTGTTTCATAGGACGGAAAACTGAAATGGCACATTTTCAAAAAGTTGAGGCACTTTTTTTATATTTTCTTCTGAGTTACATGAATGTAACAGCTACTAATTTTTAAATATAACAAATTGGGGAGAATTCTAATTAAATATAATATGGGTTTCAGAGAAAATTTTGCATACATGTAGTTACGTAAAGCAACACACACGAACGAAGTACAACAGCAACAGAAGTGCTTTCTTACCTAGTTCAAAAAATGTTGGAAGCGTAAGAGATTTACTAAAATCACGTTTTCATAAATAGTGATCACAAACATGAATAATTATTCCGTCTAAAGAGACGGCATTGATTAACGCGACATTTATAGGAATCCTTGTACCTGTGTGATGTGACATGTAAATATACGCATATACAGGGTGATCATAATTCAAGTATCCCAAGTCAACACTCTGTGGAGAGATATCTAGAAGTCCAAACACAACTAAATTTTTTGTGCTGAAAATTCAGGACATGCGGAAGAGATTTCCAAAAAAAAAATTCAAAAGTCACAACTAGGAGACTTCTGGCGCTACACGATGCGTTAATATAGACAAGTTTCGGTTTTACGTGGAAAACGACAAAGAAATCGAAGCAGAATCCACTAGATGGCGACACATCAGTTGCTGATATGCACCAGTTTCTGTCAAATACTGTTTGAATCCGAAATAATGAATCGCCCAATTTATTTACACTCACTGACAATGAAATTTACGCGCAAGAAGGATGCATCCGATTGAACTGAAATTTTATGGACGTAATGATAGAGATGAAAGATATACATAATGACAAAGTTGGAGCTGCAGGGCAATCACAGAGGGATCTGCTGCCCATGATCCGGTCATCTTCAATACCGCGCCGCACCGCCTCATGCGACGATACATGCTGCAATACGTCCCGGTATGGAGGCGAGGGGAACTGGCCCACACGTGTTGGACGGTGTGCTCTAAATTCCGGATAGTGGGGCACGGCGAGAGATGGAGTTTCAATTGTTCCCACTCATACTCGTTAGGGGACATGTCCGGCGAACGGGTAGGTCATGGAAGTGTCTGGACATGGCGCAGGCACTCTTGCGAAACCCGAGACGTGTGCGAGCGGGCATTATCCTGATGGGATAGCGCACCTGGAATCCCGGACAGGAATGGGAGCACATGGGGCTGTAGGATCTCCTCCATATATCGCTGGCAAGTCAATGATTCACGTACCACTACTTGAGCAGATCGGCTACTGTAGGTAGTGGCACCCCAGACCATTATGCCTGCAGTGGGGAGGTGTGGAGCTCAATAGCGAGTTTGGGATTATGCCGTTTATCCGGTGACCTCACGCCCGGAAACGATTATCATGTGTCCCCAAAATGAAGTGGCACTCATCCCTAAACACCACACGTCGTCATTCTGTGGCGCTCCTCGTCGCTGTGGCCTGGCAGCACTGCACACGAAGCTGGCGATGTTCCAGGATATATGGCAGAACACGTAAGGGGCGCTGGGACCGCTAATTCGCTTCAGCGAGGTGTCGGGAAATGTTTCGTGGGCACACAGGTGTCGCTACACCTGACTGTATACTGGACCGGGTCCTCGTGGGATCCGGTCGTACCTGGCGCAAAATCTGTCGATCCTCTGTACGGATGGTCCTTCTGGTCCACCCGAATCCACTCCGCAGTGTGGCAGGGACGTCACGTGTTCATTGCTCCCGAAAGAGTCTGACGGTATGGTCAGAACGGTCAAAGTGGCGGGTTAAACATCGCGCTGACCACCCTGCGGTTTTCAGACCAATTATCCAGCTTCTCTCAAGGTCCGTAAGTTGCGTAAATCGACGTCTCTGGCGTCTCCCCTGGAATTTTGCCACCCCGTACGTTTCCTTTCCTCGGCCAGTTCTTTTCGCTTTCCTGTGACATCGACTACACGCCGGTTTATAAGGTTGCCGGTTGGTGCCTGCAGCGCTTCCACAGGGTGGTCGGTCAAGCGCACTCGCACCAAACGTTGATCATTTGCATAACAGGGCGCACTCTAGCTAATTGCAAAGTTTCACCGTTATAGCATGTTTTCTTCTAGGTGCACAAATTTCTTTGTCCGTGAGTGTAATTTGTTAAGACTTATCACACTATAAAATAAAAAAAAAAGCAACTTATGCTGGAAATTCACGATTTCGATTTGTTAAAATTTCCGGTTTAAGTGGATAAACACTCTGCTTTCCAAAAATATCACAAATAAGTAAAAAGTAAACCCACTATGAAGCAGGATTCATACATATTTAATTTCTCATAATAGATTACCTTTCTTTCAAACCATCGCGTACACTTTTCATTAAAATTAGTTATATTTCGTACAATACATTTTGATGGCAAAAGACCCCCGTGTAAAACAACAATGAAATCGACATTTTAGAGACATGTATGCCGTAATATTGCTTAGTTCGAGTAGGATCTCGTGTACCATGATTTATCCGTTCAATTCGATTTGAGAACTTCCGCGTAATAGCCTTATGACTATGTTTTAGCTCGGTATATCAGACATCAGATCATCATCTGTGACATTTCCTAGTTGCATTCTGTATCTGTTTAAATTTAGAAAAGTATCACAAATATCCCAGAAATAAATAACAAACCGATAACTCCTGCCAAAGCTTCACTTGATTTGAATGTTTAAAACAAAACAAACATGCCAATGACAAATTTTTTATTTCTACTTGACAAAACAGCAAGATTGATGGAAACTAACATATCTGTACGAAAACATATACGGGTTTACCTTTTATTAGTGTAAAAATATATAATTTTTCCAATAAAGTACTAAAAAATGTTGGTGTTCTTAAAGAATTTGAAAAAGCTTTTAAGTATTATGTTAACTCCATAATTCGCTGCTGTACAGCTCTACGTACAGGATATAAATAAATAGTGTTCATAAAATGACTGATATGAATCTTTTGTCGCTTATACTCATGGGTACAAAATTTTTAAATTTTTTTTCTCAAAATTTATGCATGGATTAGAGAAATGCCCATTTTAATTAAAATTCAATTTTAGGGACTGCACACATATTCGGACAAAAACAGATCTCCCTTTTCGTTTCGTAAAGACTGAGTTATTGATATCTCTTCAATGAAACCAATGTATCTGAAATATTATGTGATATTATAAAGTAACCCGACAAAAGGTTTCCTTTCTTGCTGGATATTTCTTGCAACGAAAACCACTTCATGAAAATATCCTACACAAAATAATGAAACATTTTCCAGCTAGGAGAGACATAAACGTGTATCAAGTTTTTCTCGATATTTCTCATTCTGTGCTTCATGTTGTTAGTTATATGCATCTATAACTTGACACAAAAGAGGAACTAAATTAAAAAAATATATTTGGTTGATGTATGTACCTCTCCTAGCAATTGGGGAATGTCCTGTTAGAAAAAGAAAAAATTTTATGTTTCTGAATATCCGTAAGTTTGAGATTTAAAATTTCCTTTAAATTAAGGTACAATTCACTGGAGAAATTAGTTTTCAAATATTTTTGAAGTTTTCACAAAGAAATGATTTCGCGTTATGTGGTTGGAGTGTGCATTAGAGTGTGGAACTGTATCTACGCTTGCAACATTCTGATCCAAAAGATACATTTGCCAATGAATTCTTTCGCAATGAAAAAGTGCAGACCTATCTATTTTAAATGAAAAATGATCAAAAAACCTAGTAATTGATAAATCTTACAAACCCGGACATTACAATTTTCATATATCCCTTTGAATTATGTCAAGGAATTGTGAGAAGATGAAGACAGAGAACAACTGCATTTTTTTTATTCCCATGAAACATGATATATGTTTTGAAAATAGAATCTCCATTCATTTTCATGTGCACCGAAAAGAAAACAATTCTGCATATATTCTTTTATCTGTGTATATTAAAACATAAATTATAGCTCCCCACGGCTTAATGACTGTTCCCGAAGTACATTGTCTAGCTAGTAAATGCAGTTTCCTGCTGTTTTGTCCCAGTTTGGGGAAATTAGTTATGGTTGAATGTTTGATTATCACAACTTTTTTTGCTAACGGAGCACGAGACGCTAAGAAACTATGTACATACAGTTGGACGGAAATATCGTTTGTAAGTAAATTAGCTTTTTTGCCGTGAGTAATGGTCACATGGCACATATTTCCTTTATGAATTTGTTTCTCCGTTACCAGGACATTTCACCTTTAAATTTATTAAAAATATCTAGATACAAGCAACCCCCAAAAATATAAATATTTTCGAGAACAGATATTTATTTCACTAAAACCGGATAACCATGGCCAAAAACAAAAACGTTTTTTTTACTTTTTTAATAAATAATTTTGTGAAGATACAACTCTCGCCCTTGTAAAAAGCTACAGAAGGATTTAATCTCCTAAAAACGTTTAAGTAAATACATATAGGTTGTTCGCACGTATTTAGAAACATTTTTGAGCAATATAGTTAACGTTTGAAATTAAAGTATTTCTTTCTTAAATGTTCTATTTTATATCGTGGAAATCTAGACATAGGTCCATACGATTATTATGAAACTACATATAGATTTCCAAGGTAACAAAGCATCACGTAATATTTGCAGTCTTATTTTACTATACTCCTCTTCGACAGCTTTCCATCGTCCAATTATTAAGTCTGCCTTTTGGAAACGCCCTTTTTAGCACTCCCGATGTATAATAGTCCATTGGTGACACATCCGGGGACTTTGAAGTAATACGAGCAAAATGTATAGACTCTATAGCCATCTGTTTTTCATTTCTTCAAAAACCAGAGTGACAGATTGGATGCATGACCGACATCCTTACCTTGATTGAGTTCCACTTTTTGAAGGCTATGTGCATAAAGGTATGGTATTTGGTTTTTAAATACAGGAGTTAAAACATTTTTGCGGTTATATTGATTTTTAACGTTCTTTGAAACTTTTCTTAATTTTAATTTCCCATTGTACGAGAAACAAACAATAATCATGGATTCTTTACTGAAACGTCCATTGAATTCTTAGAACCAAGTTTGTAAATCGTTTTCTGCTTTTTGCGATAATAAATCGATTTTTTTTTTTTTACATTGGCTTAGGTAGATTCATGCTTCAGCAATAGTCATCATAAATTTCCATCTGTTTCCGGGTAAGTGATTTTCATAAAGTAGACTACACCGCGTTCTGCGCTCATCCACATGTCTAGGCAAAAGGTGGTGGACATTAAATTTTTGGGGATTTTTGGAATTCGAATCTTTGTTTATTACCTTGATTGCAGTTTAAAGTGATATTGTAATGCATCAGTGATTGCTCTTTTGGTCTGTGGATTTTCTTTTAAGACCACAGGCCTTACTACTGAATTATTTGTAAAAGTGCTTATGCTCTTTGTATATAAGTTTTGTGTTCTTTTTCCTGTTAAAGCCAATGCAAGACGATTTTGCTCTCTATACTTAATAATATTGCTTATTTCTTCATTTAGAAATCTTAGTAAAATCCCATGATTTTAACATATCTTTTAATTACAGAATGCAAATGTTTCTCTTCATAAAGAACAAAAACATAACCTTCTATCCAATTCTTGTTTACTGTCGAAATTTTCTAAGCATTAAAATTTTTAACTGCAGCAAATGTTTCTTTCGTGTTTATCTAACACGCTGTCGACAGTTTCAGTTTATTAAACTCCTTATATTTTCTGTAATTTCTTATCAAGGACGTTCTGAAAATGTATGAACATCATCTGTAAAATGAATACATTTGAAAAAAAAAACCCAATGCATTATGACAGATCGGGAAACATGTTACGTAGAATGGTAAGGCTTCTTATAAAAGAAAGCTTTTCTTCTATTTACAATTACATCCCACAATTTCGCTCTGAATTTTTTTTTTGGATCATCAAAATTACCATACTTCTCAAGAACTGCAAATCTTTTAAAGCACAAGAACTTTGTTACTATATTTAAGAACTATATTTAGGATTTGAACCATATAGCTATTTACTGAAAAATTTTTGATCTGCAGTGTATTAAGAATAGCGCACATTTTCGGGACATAATTATGGTAAAATTTTAAATCATCATTTTCAGTCTTTATTGCGAGGCAACATATTTTATTAGCAGATTCTGCATAATATGGAAACAACGGATCTAGAACATTTTGGGGCAATTCACCGGTTGCCCATATTATGCGAAGCTTTATCTCAAAGAGATTATTTAAGATGCCCTTCAATGATTTTCCCAAATAAACTGCTGCCTCGATTCACCGAGAGCCCAATTAATTGGTCTCCACAGTCTTTGTATTACCGAGTCGTTTTAATAGCTCTTTTTTACGAGTGTTCGTGATTTCCGAGGTCACTCGGAAATCATGGGTGTGGATATAAAAATTGGGTACAGATATAGGAATGATATGCACAATAAAGTAATTAAGATAAATTTCAGGATATCGCGTAATTTCATTAAGAGAAATAATTTTGCTTCATACGGTCAATTTTTCCGCATACATAAAAGTACTATCCATGGTTTACCTTATTAGATACAGATATATAAAATTTGAAATTCCCAGACATAATTCACGTTATAATATGTGTGCTCAAGATTTTTGCAGCTTTCAGTCTTGTGAATTTCGCAAGTAATTTTCTTATCACACGGTGAATGTAATAGTCATGCTACATGTATGTCTGTTTCACTTTACTGAAATAAACTGATGCTCAAAACGCATTCAAGGAAATACTTCGAAAAGCATCTACAAATGGAAGGTTAATAGGAAAATTCTGATAATATAATTAATTTCTTGAATATTTTACTGTATTTATTAAACTAATAATGCCAGATTGAATGCATCGTAATTATTAAGACCCGACTTTGCTTTTTTATAAGAAGAAAATAATTTCCATATATCAGCGCAGAATTCATTATTAAATAATTTACAAAAATTACTTCGTCTGAAACATTTTAAATCGTGCGCTGCTGATTTTTTGAAAAACCTGTAAACTGGGCCTTATGCTGTAAGCTGAGCTTTTTCTCTCACTCCTATTTCATCCGATCTGCTGCGACCTCCATTTATCACAAACATAGGTAGAATGTGATGCACTTGATTTTATGATGAGTAGATTTTATTTCTTGAATTCGCTGCTAGTTTGGGAAGAATTAAATATTCTTTATACAAGCTATGTCACACAAACATATCGTTGAAACGAAGTAAATGTTTAATTTCCCCAAATTTTTGGGCATAATACTACCGCAGATCAGGGCGTCCGTAAGAGTAAGAGCAGGCTCATCGAGCGTCCGAACTTGAAATCCTCTGATTCGGGAGCATGACGTCACTGCGAGGACACTGAGTAAAGCAGCAGCAGCTCAACAATTGAAGAGACATATAGGCGCGAGCATATTTGCATTTGGAAACACGTATATATTTAGTTTATCAGTTTAATTCCCCGTTATTGTGTCTGTTTAAAAGTTCAATTATAATCAATGAATTATCAGTCCAATGCAGAAAGCAATACAGCTGGTTTATGAAGTGCTTCCGCAAAATTTTCAAGAAATGAAGCGGAAAAATCCAAATCTTTGAGACGATCTTTATAGAATGCGTGAAAAACGACTTTTGGACGAAATTACCAATTCCTTCCATAACGTCATGCAACCTCCTAAATCTGAAGCCGCTGCTTTAGTTATTATGCCAGTTTGTTTTTGTAGAGTTGTAATGATCTCAAAGAGAAGCTTTTTAGTCATTACGCGTTGAAAATAAAAAAAATTGGTTGCTTCCGTGGAGACAAAATTCCACTGACTAGGACAATTAAGACTTTAAAATGTGGACCCAGAATCTGATCCATTCGTGTGTCGCAGCATATTTTGGTGTCAATGTGTATTTCATCAAAGCTAAGAACGCAGAGCTTCTCATTTTCTGACAGGTTTTCACTACGTTTCTTTATAAGAAACAGAACGTTGTGGAAAATTCCAGGAAGACAAATAAATTTGGCACACTATCGTTTCAACGTGCTTGCACTTGGTAAAGGGATCCAAATTTTATCCTTCCAGCAATCAGAAGCTTTCATAGAAATAGCTCTACTCACTAAGCAACGAGAAATATTATCTTCATCTGTCCACTTGTTTCTTTTCTTTTACTTTGCAATGCATTCTAGCTCTGAATAGGCAGCTTTCTCCTTTAAGCTGCCTATCTGTTTTTCCTTCATGATAGCTTTTTCCGTGAGAATTTGGTTTTTAGTTTCCATTTCTGAGCAAGACAATGCATACTGCTGTAAATGTTATTTCTTCTTCTGAACGTTCTTTTTCACTTAAAGAAACGTCCTCATCAACACGCATTTTTTTTGGACTAAGTCCTGTGATTCGATTCAGAGCTTTCGAAGTGCATACCTTTTCATTTGCCTGTGTTCTCGAGCATTATCGAGTACGCTAGTTGATCTTGTACATTCCAAATTCAAACTCGGCACCGCTGTAGGTTTCAGAAATTTACGTTCTTTAAGTCCAAGCAAGCGATTTTTCATATCATCTTCATAGTCTGAACTGTGGAAATAGGCCCTACAATTTCTTGCTGTTTCAGCTTTAAAATTATTTGCACGCTTGCATTTAATAATCCATTCCTTTACCATGTTCTTGTTATTCACAGGAAGAACGTGATAAACCACACAACTGCCCTTGATATTCTTACGCGTATTTTTTACAACTAGCCACAGCACAAGATGAAAGCATTTTATGTATACAAATAAATATAAAGAAGACACGTTTATTCACAAAGAAATGCGAGTAACAAAACAATCACTCAGTTCGCAGGTTTATTACCAACAGAATAGAGGGAGAGACTTGTTGGAAAAAGAAACTTTCCTCGACATGACGTAAACCGCTACATCGCCGGAGCTTAAATTATCGTCCTCAAAGAAAGGATTGACCCAGCCCTTCACTTCTACGGCTCTACTTAACAATAACCTCCCTAACAACACTTTCGTTGATTCATCCAAACATTTATATTTTTAAGCGTTTTTCATAAAATCTACTCCTTGTACAGCCGTTTTACCCAAACAATAGAACATTTTTTTGAAAAAAGCATTTTAGTTCTTAATTCTGAATCAGGCACTTGCATAGCTGTATGATAAAATGCAGACGTACCTTAAACAACTGCGCAATAGCAAAACCAGAATCGTCTGCCACGGCTAATAACAAACTTCGATCTTCCTTAATTC
The DNA here is from genome assembly GCA_039090855.1 of Macrothele yani. Lineage (NCBI taxonomy): Eukaryota > Metazoa > Arthropoda > Arachnida > Araneae > Macrothelidae > Macrothele > Macrothele yani. The sequence continues at coordinate 92,902,732 of CM077033.1, read as the reverse complement.
CATTAGTCGCCAGCGTAGTTGTTTTTCCATTTCGTACTGTGTCAACTCGAAAAATAATACTCCCAGTTTTTATGGAACGGCCATTTTAGTAACAGAACTTCAAATCTTAATGCTTGTGATTATATTGCCTATTGTGATATATAATTGATCTGTTGTGCTGCAACATGAAATAATAAAAAAAGCTGCTTCCTACTTATATGTACCCATTACCAGAATTCAAATCACGGCAATTTGGGCTACAGAATTCCTTTTGTTGTATCGCACCTTACGTGATAGACTCCACTCACCTCTTGCATTGATGATCCGTGGGCGGCACACACATTCCCGGCATATCGCGGTTTTTCCTGCTCGGACCACTTTTCGGAGGCACCGGCCAGGACTGACGGCTAGTACCCTACTAAAACTGTGGTCTGGGAAACGCTCTGACCCCCTCGCCTGAACATGTTGCAATATTGTCTTTGTGAAACTAGGTGACACTGATTATCTGCCTTTCTCATCTGCCACTCTCATCTAAATTTCGTACAAGTCGGCTGCCATTTTCAAACAACATCCATCTGCAGAACAAGAAAAACACTGAAAAACAAAGCACAGTGTTCTTTTAACTTTACATATTGCTGTTCTTTTAACTTTACCATAACGTTCATAAGCGCCGTCCTTTATTTCGATTTGCTTCGATTTGCATAAAAACGCTCTGGTCATAATGTTTCACCACTTCGGAGTCTATTTGCTTTTCAGAGGTTTCTTTCTCGCATGTGGGGAATTAATATGGCATTATACAAGAATATGAAGACGAATGTTGCTTTTACTTGTAAAAAGTACTTACACTAGAATTCGAACAGTATTTTACTGAGAAAAACGATTCTAATAAAATAACATTCAAATGAATTCTTGTAGGTCAGGGAATCTATTTGTTTCGAAGAAGAGTGTTTATAATACACTTATTATTGAAGTTTTTCCCACATTCGGTAATTTAACTTACGATATTCATCCGTGGATGAGATTGTCCGCGATTGAGCAGATTGGCTTCAATTGTGAAATACTGAAGAGCACAGGTTTTAACTTTTGGCCTTTCAGAGTAAAAAGACCGCCGTGATAAACTCGGGAAACTATAAGCAGTAAACGTACCTTATTTGAATTCACTGGTTTTAGGGAAGTAAGACAGTCAGTCACGTGAGACAAGCACACCAACCATGCTTCTTCTAGGATTTGAATCCGGACGCATCTGTGACGTGAGATCAGTGGGATAAGTTATATTAATTGTGATGTTCCAAACATTATTTAAAATCATTTAGAGACCAGAAAACTCTTTTCTGTTGAATGTGTTCACATCTTTCCTCCGCAGTGAGAAAAGAAAAGAAGAATGCCAAAAAGAAAATGCAGAGCATTAACACGTGAAAACAAATGGAACCCCAAAGAAGTACTTTCCGGTGATATGAAGAATTGCAGTCAACAAATTGATATTTGGAATGACCGGTCGTTTACTAAAAAATTCAAAAGGAATGGAAAACAGTAGTACCGTGTCTTCAAAACAATGAGAGAAAAGCTCCATTTTATGATAAAATTTCTAAAAATAATTAATTTTGGTAAGAGAAATATTAAAAAAATGAGAAGCAAATCAAATGAAGTTTACTGAGAGAAAAGACAAGCTACATTTCTTTTGGGATTTCAGGATCATTTTTCTTTTTTTTTTTTTAAACTAGTGGATGTTTCCAGTTATACTTTCAGATAGACTAAATTTGGCAAATTAGCTGACCAAAATTTTATCTTTTTTCGCTACTGAGCCGTGTCAATTTTTATCAATATTTATGTTAGTAATATATATTCACCTTTAGAATCATATTTTTCTGAAAGTGCTAACATATGGAAGCCTTTGATTTCCGATGGCTTTTATAACACACAAGGAAATGCCCTTGGTGTTTTGAGGAAGTTAAACTGTTCTTTCAAAGTCTTATTATCAATTTTTGAAAGAGTTATTTCTTTTTTTTTCTTGAGAAGAATGTTCATAATCGAAAAAGATAAATTTGTTGAGGTTTGTTTTTGTTTGCTTGACTTCGGGTTTACTCCTGCTGTAGCAACTCAGTGTGCTACAAGCAGACGACCGTCCCACATTTAGAACCATTGTTTGCAGGGTAACTAAGTAAAACAACAATTCGGTAATACCGGTACAATATCCTTCCTCGTTTAGAAATCATCCCCTTTTCATCTCGGACCAATCCCAAGACGGCCCTATAGACCACAAATTTAACAAGGTGCCTCCGTAAGTCATTTCCAAAATTGAAATCATTCTTTTATATAGATGTTAATATCATTTATATACTTCTGTCGCTGACATGGAAATATATGTTTTTTCTACATTTATTCCAAATTTTTGTGAGTGGGTGAAAAGGTATGTGCCAATGTATTAAATTCCCAAAAGGAATTATTGTTTTACATGTAATTATATCCTGAAAATGTAAGATATGCAGTAACTTATTCAGAAATTAATATTATTGCTATCAAAGTCAAAGTTCAGTTACTTGGGATTCACTCTGAATTTTCGACTTCAGCGGGTGTCTTTACACTGACATAGTTCTAATTTGTTTTTCTGGAGTTCGAAATCCACGTGTTCGAAAGATGGTAGAATGTCATGGAGGCTTTCTCAGATCGCTACTCCTAATACAATATGTGTCACACCAGGTACCTTGCCTGACTACTTTTTGATATTGCGTGTTTGTAACCCATGACCAACATTTTAAAGCACTGGTCAGCCGCATGCTGTAAGCATTCCTTTTGTTTTAAAGAGGCTGTTTCTAGAATCCCTTTAATTTAATATATTACAAAGACGCTTTTCTAAATGTAACAGACTGTTTGTTGAATATTTTATTTGTATATGCAAGAGATACGGTGTTCTTGTAAATCTAGTATTTAATTCGCAAACGAGGAGCACGTTTTGCTGTTTCGTGGAAAACTTACCACTTCTATAACTTTAAAACTGGTTTTCATAATTTTGCTTAGATTCTTGGATACATGCTTATGCTAGTTTGGTAGAGAACTTCTAACGTGTAACCAAGTAGCTTTGTGTAAAAGAAATTGTAGGTTTATCCTATTTAGTCAAAATTTATTTCTTGTAACACATCGCAAAATGTCAAGGAACTACTTTAAAAAGCCCTCAGTCTACAATACAAAGGTTACATATTTCATTGTTAACACTTTACGGCTGCAGGTTTCACTGTTTTTGATGTAAGGAAATTTACAATACAGCACTCTCTAAACAATAAAACCATTTTAATAAAAATAACTTTGTTAATGCTTGTAAATATACCAAAACGGTTTTGGCAATGCATAGACGAATATAGCCCGGAAAGCTTTGCCTAATCAATAAGAATATATTATTCGCAAAGAACCTGCCTTGTATTTCTAACATTTTAATACAGTTAACGGAAAATACTCTGTTAATGACTGAATATTTCTGCCATTACCAGAAGTACTAAGAAATATGCAGTGAATAAAATAAATTGAGAAAAAAGCTAAAGTATTTCAGAAACGCATATAACGTATTAAATCTCTTTATTTTTATGACGTAATACGCACAAACATTCGCGAAGCTTCGGCATTCCACTAGGAGGATTTTTCAAAGCAATAGTATACTTAAAAATGCAGGGAATTGGAACACGGAAGGAACACAGAGAATTTTTTGAAAATAACGTGAGTTACATTACGAGCATATTACATGAAATTTTAACACGTAATTACACGGCGCGCCGCGACGTGTTCCCGTCCTTTATTAACGTATGCCAAACCATTGGAAGTTCAGTAGAGATCACATCATTGCATGCAACTTTACTGGACAGGATTTCGAGAGTTTCCTTGATGGCAGTCTTTTTAAAATTTGCGAAAGCTTGGCGAATCTTTGAGTTTATTACGCCACAAGAATAAACGGATTTAATAGGCTATATGCATTTCTTCAGTATTCACATTGTGGTGTATTAAAGATAACGTTTAAAATATTTCAGTTTTTAACGAAGTGAGTAAAATACATAAATGTTTGGGTACCATTTTAAGCTTGCGTATACTGTATAAGCAGTTATAATTGTTATATGAAAGAACATTGTGTTATAATTTCCCGCTAACAAAACATATATGGTTTATTTATTGAATTGGAATAATATTTCCAATTTTACATAGAAAATGATGTCATCAGTTTGGAAAATACGTTTTACAGTGCTATAAATTTGGAAGTTTGGAAAGATTTGCAATTAATGATAGGCTGCCTTGGAAAGATGCGGGTACGAGTTCAAATAGATATTTAATCACAAGACCTATTTCAGGATGTTAAAAGTCCATCGTTTTATTTGTATATTTAAATTTAGCTACCTCAGCAAAACTTCTCGAAACTGAAATGGTTATTTTAAACTGGAAACACCCCCAGCTGCAGACAAAAATCCCATTCACACATTACAGTTAATGCGTTTATGGCTATCAACGAAACAAGAAGAGAATGACAAAAGGACAAATGTTTGGGAAATTTTATTCAACCGCTTCTGCTAAACCACAGTTTTGATCACCACACCGCATAAATACGTTGCACGTATACAATGGATCTGCATCATTTACAGCGACCTTGAAGAAAAATCACTGGTTTCCATTTCATGTAAAAGCTCATAAAATCAATAGCATTTACTCATGATATAGGGAATGGATGTATCTTTTTCAAAAACAGTGACTGTGTCCGAAATGCAGATAAATAATGGAATCACAATTTTGACAACTTGTTTATGTAGAACCGGACTGATTAACTATGGGTCCTCAACGTCATAGCCAGTTCAATTCAACCGAGACATGAGCCTTGCGATCTTTTCGTCGAATGAATGACACAGATATTAACTAAACAAAAAGGACACTTGCTGTTTCAAACTCTTTTTCCCATACTCATCATTTCTTTTGCAACAGTTCAGAATTAAGAAAGTGTGTGTATGAAATAAGACGATTCTGAAATATATTTTAATTGTGAAAACAACCCATTTCGTAGTGAAACAAAATTAAAATTCAGGTGCATCCCTTCAATTATAGATGTACGCCAAAATTTACGCATGTATATTAATCATTTATCTTCACGAGTATTCATGAAAAGGAAGCTGAGCAAAATACTGCTGCCAACTCACTGAAAATAATGAAAATAGTAGTGGCATAATTGTAAATTTCATAAAACTTTTTTAGCAATTATTGTGAGTTGTGCTGCGTAATCACTCGGAATTGCTTTTAAACTGTTGAATTGTTGAGTAGGGTATTACTTCAGAGAAAAATTACAAGCGATACTACTGACATGCCGAAATCAAAATGTAAATTAATTAATTTTATAAAATTTTGAATGGAATAGGGGAAATACTCCACACCATATGCGTATATATGTATTTAACAAACGTTACACACTAGTTGCCCGTCCAGCAGTCTTTTACCAAATTTTAAAGCTTTAAATTTGTTACTAGTTTTTTAAACACGTGATCGAATTATTCCCGTAAATTTCCCTGATATTAAATTGTCATAAAGACATTCCCATAAAACAATTTATTAACGGTATTTTATTCTGAAATAAACAATTATATATAAATTTGTCGTACTGCAATGATTATTAAGTCCTCGTACTTTTTTAAATGCAAGGTGCGTAAAGCACAACTGACGTCAATCAAGGTGTGTCTGGCTGTTGCGGCCGTTCTGTTATACTTACTTGCGGGCTCCACTGATACCTTGTTCCGGTAATTGCATTTCAGAAAATAATGTAAAGAGGGAATAGTAAATTATCCGATAAGAACGCAGAAGAATTAGTTTGTTCCGATTTCTGATGTTTTTCTCAACCGAAACAGAACCATAACGGATTCCAAAAGAAGCGTGTTTCAGATAAATAGTAAACATCTGTATACATATCTTGAAAAACTTGGTTTTTCCGACGTTAAATTTGCCCTCTTTCTTTTTAGTTTACGGAGGTGAAGGAAAAAGTAAGTTACACCTAGCGCCATTCGAAGTGGAATTAAAGTCAGACAGTGTGTCGTTCAATGCGAAGTAGACAGTACCTCTCAGATACGGACCGGAGGTGTTTTAGATCAACAACTTCGTGAGGGGTTTGCAGGAAGCAATTCGTAATGACGCGTCAACTGCATTTTTACTCCAAATTGGAAGTGCATGGAACCATTCGATTTTTGTTGTCCAATCGCGTAAAATGCGCTGACAGCCATGCTGAAATCTGCGCTGTATACGGGGAAACTGCTATGTCTCGCCCGGCTATTGTAAAGTGCATCCAACAATTGTGAAACGGTCGCGCAAATTCGATGAATTAATAAGGCGAAGGCAGACCTTCAATATTCAGTACTACGGAGCATGTTTCGGCCGTTGGCCACATGATACGGTATAACACGCGTATCGAGATCAAGAAAACTGCCAGTACGATAGACATTTCGTACGGGACTGTGCATTCCACCATTCACGAGCAGCTGGGAATTCGGAAATTGTGTGCGCGATGAGTGCCACGACTGCTCACCGAACAGAATATAAACCAACGTTTCCTGTCATCTTTGTTTTTTTTGCAATGGCATTCTCCTCCGAGTCACAATTTGTTGCGTCGAATCATCACAGGTCACAAAACATAGATCACCATTTACCCCGAAACCGAACTATCATCCATGAAATCACCTCTCGTACAAAGAAGAAATGCAAGCTCCAACCGTCTCCGGGAAACGTCATGGTGATTTTTTTTGCCTGTGAAGATGTTTGCACATAATTTGTGCCAAAAGGGACGACTATCAATTCTGACTCCTATTGACAAATGCTACGAAATTTGCGAAATCAATTAAGGACAGACGACAGGGTAAGTTGAGCGGAGGTATCATTATGAAGCACGACAATGCCACACCGCACACATCACGGAAAACAAAGGAATTGCTGCAGTCATTCAAGTGCGAGGTGTGGCAACATCCACTATACAGCCCCGACGTATCCCCGTACGACTACAATTTGCTCGGTAAAACACAACAGGACCTTAGTGGAAAACGATTACAAACTAATGAGTCTGTGAGAACTGCGGTCCTTAACTGGTTGCACCAAACTGGAGGAGACCTTTTCTGTTTAGGTATGGAAAGCTAATTGCACGTTCTAATAATGTTCACAGTATGTAAAATGAATAAATGTCGTACCTTTAAACCAACCTACATTACCCTGAGGATATCTCTTTATTTCTTTCGTTTCTTTTCAACAGTGTAACTAATTTTTTGATCTTTCCTCGTACTTACCGTTTTTTTCTTTACCTTCTTTGAATTTCACAACATTTCTAATTTTTGGCATAATGGTAAATCAGTAAACGCCTTCATATTAGAATTTTATATAGAACATCTGTACGTTTGCTGAAGGAAATCAAACAAAAGAGGAAATAGAAATAGACTTTGTGAATAAAAATTTCGCTAGGATGTTTTGTTAGGACAACGAATTATAAGCAGAATATGTAAACCTAGAAATAACAGTCATCAGCCATTTCAGACAACTCCTTCCTCTTATCTTTCCTTCCTTTAAATATAATTTTTTTCTCAATCCCAAATTACATGTATTATTTTTGGACTTAATGTTGTGGGTATACTTCCAAAACTACGCCTAACCTAATTTTCAAACGCTTTCCTCTTTCTTTGTAAACAGGAAATCTCAGGATTTGATTGCCTTTTCTTTGCAACATAAGGGAACATTTCAAAATTTTCTCTACAATTGACGAAAGAGAATTCCTTTTTATGAAGAAAGTATCTCATGTATTTTGTCGTATAAGACTGAAATAAAAACTACTTAGAGGTACATTTCCAATTTTTGTTTTAAGAACGTGGCATTTGTTCCTAATGTCCTAGTCATTTAATCATTTCGTTACTCCAAACTGTTAGAACTTTGGCGAAGCAATTTCTAAACTGAACATTGTTATTAACAAATGAGCACCGTAAAGAATACTAATTTTAAGTAATAATTACATATATTAAATTTCATATACTCTTTTTTAAATATTTTCCTTCCTTATTAGAAATTTGAATCAACCATTGTGTACTGGAATTAATATTTTTCTGTATTGCAAATCCCCAGAGTACAATAAATAATATTTGACATAATTCGTCTTTTAAAAGTTATATTTACCGTTTCGTACATGTTGTTATCTAAAGTGGTAAGGCCACATTATCAGCTGTTACCCTTGGCAATTTATGCTTGACATATTTGAGATACTATTTTTCAAAATGTTCAAAGAATCAGGGTATAAACTATTTTTTTCTGTGTTTAAAGAAATGAGTATAAACTTGCAAAAGTTTGGTGCCAGTGAAATTAATTTTCTTCAATGGATTTCTTGTAGTTGGCTGTAGCAACATAAAGGGGAAACACATCGAACTGGCGTAAACAGGTCAAATAAGATGAGTCGCAATGTTTTAAGGAAAGAATCTGGTAGCTACTAATGTGGTCCAAAAATGTGTTAGCAAAATGAAAAATGTATACTACAGTAGATGCTAAATAATAGTATTATATTCGTACAAACTTGTAGAATGGAAAGGCAGAACGCTGGAGAACTTGTCTGCATGAAAGGACGAAGTATGCCTTCCAACGAATTTGTTGGGAATAAATGTATCTTGAGTGAGAAAAAGAACACGTGATTTACTCTATGCCTTTTAACACAAACCGTTCCCTAATACATACTAATCTAAATCAACAAGTTAAAACATTTTTATGAAAACCTGTTCTGTTCTTTACAGGTGTGAAGTCGATAATAATCTAAAATAGTTAATAATTTTGAAACAATTCTATTAATAAAGAGATGCTTTTGACAGTGTTTCCCAGCCCCCGATCTACCAGAAACGAGTGGATTTATTTAATTTTATTTTGAATCGAAATGGGTTCGAAGTAAATGGAACTGTAGATGTAAATTTCTTTGAAAGCCAGATAAGGAATATTACTGGAAACAGGGCTGGCAGGACTTGCGGCCACCTCTCTCCAAACTTGCAGCTACCTAGTCCCTGGAAGGTTAATGGTATTAACATTTCGAGAACTTGGTCAGCAATCCTCACATTCCTGTTGGGTGAGAAAAATGCTGATATCCTGTATTTCAACCAGTGGGAGAAGATGATCATGTGGCTTCAGGTAAAAATATCAACATCCTCCTAGAACTACAGGCTGCAGTCGGTAGCGCTACCAAATTTCTATTCCAATCTTAAAACTTATAAAATTATTGTGTAGAATCATCTGTATGTTTACGGATTTACCAAAATATGGACCTTAGGGACTGGGAAAAGTTCGACTTATCGGATGAATGACATTTTCAAATAATCCCCGCAGATAAACGGGAATTATCAATGATTAAAAAATCAGAATGAAACACATATGCGCGGCAATGTGAGGCAGAATCGGAAAGACATGCAACTGGAATTAAGGGCCAGAAAGTTGAAGAAAGAAGAAATAATAGCTTTTAGAGAGGAAATATTATGGCTTCGAAATTGATGGACGGAAAACCAATTTGTATGCTGAGCAGCATCTAGGATGCTGAAATGTTAGACGCCGAAATAGGAAACAATCCATTGTAGAAACCGAAAGCAACATGCGATTATAGCAATACTTTGGAAGGCATGGACAAATTTGGCAAGCGTATTGTTTCTTATCGAACTGCGCTCAAAGAGCCAAGAGAATATTATAAAACTATAAATATTTAGTGAATCAAACAATTTAGAGAATTTTTCCATCTGCCGCAAATATAAAGCCCAATGGATAATTATGAGCTTCGACCTAATCTCGTGGAACACATGTTAGAGACGTATGCCAATGATTTGCAGCATTTCATTCATGGTTGACATTTAGCGGAAGGAAATCCTCTGAAATTGAAGGAAAGTAATATCCCTGAATATAAGTCTCCAACTATCAAGAGCCCTGTTCCCTGCAGAACTTCTGACGTATGTTACTCACATATTAATGAGAACTTAAAAAGCCAAAGAAAATAAATCACACCTATTTTAAATAATGCGACGCTGGGCTGAGTACAGCAGAGTACCTCAAATTACACCACACAGAAAAGGATTACCCATTTGAAATTTGGGAACTCTGTATACGTTACAATTTAGATTTTATCACGTTTCATTCAGACATGTTTATATTTGAATTTTATTAAATTGAAATAATAAATATTATTGCGTTCAAACACATCCTCCAAGTTAGAGGGATTTAATGTTCAGTTGAGAAACCTGGAAAAATTTCATGATTAACACTGGTTTGGAGTGGAGTAAATCATATTTTTAAATGTTTTTTATGTTTCGGCTTTTAAGCAATTTTACGTAGATTTGGCATGTGATGAAAACGCATTCAGTTTGCTGATGAGAGCGGCATGTTGGCACATCTCTAGTTACTACAGTCCACAAACACAATACAAATGTAAAGATTTGAACATACCTTCATTATTTCAGGAAGTGTGAGAAATCCTAAAAAATGCACCGAAGGCCAATATATATATATCATCATCATCATCATTGTCAACCATTATCAATCCACTGCTGGACGAAGGTCTCCCCAAGTTTCCTCCACAACGGTCTGTCTTGTGCCAGTCTCCTCCATGTCACCCCTGCATACTTTCGAATTTCATCCACCCATCTCCCATGTGGTCTTCTTCTGGGTCTTTTCCTGTCCCTTGGAATCCAATCTAAAATTTCGTCTGTCCATCGATGATCTGTCCTTCTGGCAGTATGTCCAGCCCATTGCCATTTCAGGGATTTAACTCTGATCATGATGTCTTCCACTCTTGTCATTTTTCGGATCCACGAGTTCCTCTTCTTATCTCTCCTGGTTACACCAAGCATGCACCTCTCCATGCTGCTTTGAGTTGTCTGCAGCCTTTGTATGTCTCTTTTAGTTAAGGTCCACGTCTCTGCACCATACGTAAGCACTGGAAGGATGCATTGATCAAACACTTTTCTTTTAAGACATAATGGCATATTGCTCTTGAAAATTATGCTGTTTCTTCCAAAAAGCTCTCCAGGCAAGTTTTGTACGCCGATTAATTTCTTCACCAATGTGACCCTCACTTGATATCTGCTGTCCAAGATAAACGTACATGTCTGTTATCTCCAGCTTTTCTCCATCAATCGATAAATCTTCATTTCTTGTAAAAGCATTGAACATCACTTTTGTCTTCTGAAAGTTCATTTTTAATCCCACTTCTTTACTCTTGTCAGCAAGTTCCTGGATCATACTCTGCAGCTCTGATGGGCTAGTTGCAAAAATGACTACGTCATCAGCAAAACGAGAAAAGAAGATGGTTCTGTAGCAAGAAATAGAGGCGAAATTTTGACAAGAGTGAAAGATTTCTACTCCAAATTATATGAAAGAGATGATATATGCACTCCAGACATCATGAAAGATACCAGTACCAGAGTTCCTCCAGTCCTTCCAGCAGAAGTTGCACATGCAATCAAGAACATGAAGCGAGGAAAAGCTCCAGGAGAAGATGGAATTACTGTAGACATCATACAAGAAGCAAGTGGAGAAATCGAAACAGTACTCGCCCAAATTTTCACTCGATGCCTTAATGAAGGAAAGATTCCTGAGGATTGGAACACCGCTACAATGATCCTGCTACATAAGAAAGGTGACATTGAGGATCTCGGAAACTACAGGCCAATCAGCCTCCTATCAGTAGTTTATAAAATCTTCACTAAAGTTCTTTCACACCGCTTGAAGGTAACACTGGACATGGCTCAACCGAGAGAACAAGCTGGATTCAGGAGTGGCTACAGCACAATAGATCATATCCACGTGCTGAGAGAACTAATTGAAAGAGCGAGGGAATATGAACTTCCATTGTGCATGGCTTTTATCGATTATGAAAAAGCCTTTGATTCGGTGAAACCATCAGCAGTTACAATGGCTCTGAAAACCTGCGGTATTGAAGATGCATACATTAATATTATTAATAACATCTATGAAAATGCAAGTGCAAAGATTAGGCTGTTTGAAAATACAACACACGTAAAAATTGGAAAGGGAGTGAGACAAGGTGACACCATATCTCCGAAGCTCTTTAATGCCACATTGGAGGGTGTTTTTCAGTCGCTGAGCTGGGAAAACAAGGGGATAAAGATTAATATATATATATATATTTTTTTTTCTAAAGTTGTGTGTTATTATTTCGGAATAAGTCTTTTATCAGGTAACAAAAGGCCAAGGTAATCATGAATAATATACATTTAGCAGATTATGAATTTTAAGTAAATACACTGGTGGAAAGTGAAAAAAGAACACCACGAATGAGACGTCTGATACCAATGAAATTTATACCGCATAATAACGGAATACAGAGGATAACGTGATCAAAACATTATGGCAAAATACAGCTGTATTTGCTGGTAAACTTAAAAATAACATTTCCAAGTAATATGGTTAGTACGAGGTTGAACCGCCATGAACTGCGTCACACTGTGAACTTCTGGCATGGAGTCTGTCGTACAGATGTTGGATGTAAGTTTGGGGTATTGAATTCCAAGCATCCTCAACGTGGACTCGTAAATCGGGGATGGTCGTGGCTGTCCGTGGAAACCGGATAAGTCGTTGTCCCATAAAATCCCACACGTGCTCAATTGGAGACAAATCCGGTTAACGTGCAGGCCATGGAAGTTGTCTCATACCCTGAAGTCCATGTTACGCTGCACGTGCCGTGTGTGTGCGTGCGTTGTCTTGCTGGAAAATACCACAATGGACCGACATTACAAATGGCTCAACAACGAGCTGAATGATGTTGTTGATGAAGGAGGCGCTGTTTACCGTACCAGGTACAAGCACTAGTTGTGTACAGGAGTGATAGCTGATCGCTCTCCACACCAGGAGCCCAGGTGTGGGCCCTGTGTTTCGCTGGCGGATGCAAGAAAGGTGGAGGCGCTCTCCTATGCGTCTGCGAACACGCATACGGCCATCGGAGGCTCCCAAGCAGAATCTTCTTTCATCGCTGAACACGACAGATCGCCATTGCGTTCTCCAGTGCAGACGTTGGCGACACCACTGCAGCCGTGCCTGACGTTGGGCTGTAGTCAGAGGTACACATGTCAGAGGCACTCGTGCACGTAGTCCTGCATCCAATAGACTGTTGCGGATTGTTCGCACAGTCACCTCAGATGCAACGGCAGCTCGGATTTGCGTCGCAGTGTATGTTCTGCTTGACTCTTCTTATGCGTCGATCGCTCCGTTCATCAGTCCGCCTGTGACCCCGGTTCCATGTCTTCTCGTGTGGGAATGTTCCTTGGACTATCTACGCCACCATCGTACCACCACCGATACTTCCGTACAATTCGCTCCGCAATACGGCGACACGAACACCCAGCCTCGCGGAGTCCGACTAGACGACCTAGCTCAAAGTCCGATAACTGCTGAAATCTTACACGTTTACCATGTCTAGGCATTGCAGCTTCTTCAGGGTCTTCGCACGTGTCCGTACGCCGACGAATGATTACATTCACTTCGCCGTACTCCTTAAATAACACTGACGATAATTTGCATATTATGCCGTGCTGTCGCCTAAGCGCTCACCGATTGGTCCAGAAATTAACATCACACCTACGTAAACTCGACCCCATTAACATATGTAAATTTCATGATCGTCCGCCAATTCCTTCTTAAGGTCCTTTATTCACTTTCCGCCAGGGTATATATATTATGACTTAAGGTATTTCCGAATTGTGGATACAAAATGATAAAATACATTGAGTGATCACTGAATTATGACCACCTATTTAATTTTTCGTAGGTTCGCTTTTCGCCGTTACTACAGCAGCAATCTGACGTGGCCTATATTCAAAAGATATTGGCGGAAGTTGGGAGGTATGGCTAACCAAACTGTTTGTAATGCTGCCTTCAATGCCAGAATGGAGGTCATTCGTGTACCCAGACGCCTCATACACCGTTTCATAGTGTTCTACGGCACTAATATCGGGGAATTTTAAGATCAACCGATTAGCTAATCGTCTGAACTATGTTCCACACACCATTACTGCCTAATATTAGACCTGTGGCTTGGCGCATTGGCACCTGGGAAGACATCGCCTCAATTCAGGAAATACTTCAAAATTCCTGGGTATACAGAGTCAGCAAGAATTTCCCCAGGGTAATTGCTACCAGTCATACGTTGTTCCCCAGGCACCTGGGGTATACCTTTCTTAAAAAAAAACATGCCCCATACCATAGAACCTCCTCCACCGTCTTGCATTGTGGAGATCATGAAGGATAGATCGAGTGTCTCATGTAGTTTGCAAGAAATATGTGCACTACCGTCCACGAAGTGGAGTAAAAACACGAGGTGTCAGACCAGCACTTTTTCACGGTTAACTTACGTAGTCTTTGCACCTGGAGACTCTTTTCCGCCGATGACCAGTAGTTTTTGTAATGGGGACTTAGCGGACAAAATATTTACTACTTTGTTCGAATTGAGATAAGCACTCCGTTAATTTTTTTGTCTTATAAACGAGATCCCTATCTGTTATTCGGAAAATCCGCGATGTAAATGTAAATATGCAAGCCGTATATACTTCTGGTTTGGGGATCACAAAGCGCACCGCAAAATGGAGTTGTTCGTTATTCTGGGTTGTCCGTTAATTAAGTTTTCTGTATAGAAAAGCTCCATTTCTTTCGACAAAGTAGGGGGAATTAAGAATGCAATAAAATATTAAAATAAATATATATATATCACTGAACAAAAACTAGCAAATATTCAGACGAGGTTTTCTAAATTTCTGTAAAGCGATTTTCTCACTTGTTGGTATTATTGAAAATTTCGGGCCCGTGTATGTAGTTCATTACATGTACATTATTTTAATTCGTGTTAGCTCTAGATCTTATTGAAGAAAATCATCGTCTTTTGTCAGCAATGAAATACGCAGCCTCACAGAGAAAATGCCACACCACGAAGACGAACACAGCGCCACGCAAATTGCAGGGTGAGTGCACACGAACAAGTTATGCCAATGATTGACTTTGCGGACCAATCGCACGAACGGCGCTCGGTATATAAGGAAACAAATAGCCCGTGAGGCTATCAGTCGAGACGTCATTACAGCCGCAAGTGTGCCATTGTCGTTAAGACGTCGTAGTACGCGATTTCATCAAACGGATGAGTTCACGAGAGATGCCATCATATGCCTTTTTACCTCCAGATTGTCCTTTCGTCGTATTGCAGAAGAAACGCAACGTGATGCCACAACCGTCAGTCGAATTTAGAGACAGTAGCCCCATGATGGATCTGCGCAACCTCGTAAAGGGACCGGAGTCGGATGCCCGAGTGCACCGATCGTCACATCAGACATCGTGCAGTATCGGACGCACAGGCAACTACGGGCGACATTTTGTGAAGTGTACCGAGAGGCATTGATGCTCCGATATCGAAGCGGACGGTGATGCGCATATTGGCTTCGTCTGGTTTGCTGTACAGCCGTCCATTGCGAAGGCTACATTTAACAGCGAGCCATCGTCTTCACAGTTTGACGTAGTATCGCTCCACAACTGCATGGGGTGCTCATTAGAGCAGTATGGTGTTCAGTGACGAATCACGGTTCCGTTTCATCACGGATGATCGCTGTGTGAGAGTTTGTAGGCAACGTGATCAAAGTGCGGATTCCTCCTCCATTTTAGAACGCCACACGGCCCGGCAAAGTGTAATGATGGTGTGGGGTGCTATCAGCTCCAACAGCCGCTCACACCTGGTACACATTAGTGGTACATTGACGGAACGCCGCTATGTTGACGAGGTGTGCGGCGTGTGGCATTACCATATCTGCAGGGCATCCCAAACGACATTTTTCAACAGGATAACGCCCTGCCGCATACTGCTGAGGTGAGCCTGAATGTTTTACACGGTGCGCGGACGCTTCCGTGGACAGAACGATCACATGAACTCTCGTCCATCGAGCATCGGTGGGATACGATTGTATCTCGGTTTAGTAGACCCCACTCCCCCAAAATGAACATCATCTGTGTACTCGGATTAACACCAAATGGTGAACGATAACCCAGGACTCTATTCACACTCTCATTCCCATGTCGGATTCAACGTTGTGTCGCCCAAAATGGGGTATGCATTCCTAATTGATCATCCTGTTTATTCGACCTCTGGAGCCTAGGCTGTATGTAACTATTAAATTATTTGTTCAGGACCTTCCTGGCTATCTGTGTGTGCAGTTAGGTCTGTTTTCGAGGATTCCTTCATCGAGTGGCCTTTTCTCTGTCACACGAAAAATAATTCTTCAAAACTTGTTTATCACCAACGAAAATCATTGAATTCCATGTCTTGAAAACACTTTAGGGATTGGTGGTTCTGTATCTTGGCTGGAAAATAACGAAATATTTTGCTAAGTAATGAAAAGTGATATATTGCAATTTTGAATTGAGAACTCTCTCCTGATTTCTTCAAAATGTGTTTGAATAAAGAGATGAAGAACGAGATAGATGAAATCGCATGTGCTATTTGAGTATCAGCTTGTTATTCGTATCATCACGATGCACTCTTCTCAAGTTGCTTCATTAATGCAGAACTTAAAACAACACATTATTTTTCTATATTATACACGCTATGTGGAATTGCTTTTGGTTCTTTATATTTAGTTTAATTTAATACACATTTTTCTTGAAAAGTGTGGCACTTAAATTCCGCTGTTTTCCTTCGTAAGTACCAAATTTAGAAATAAATTTAAACTTCGTGGCGTAAAATACTGAAATTTTATTTCGGGCCTGATGGATTGTTTTAGATTATTTTCGATCTTTAACACGATATCTGTCACCAAGTAAAAGAAAGGTTTTAAAAATAGAAATAGTTTCAAAAAACAAAGTGATTCGAATATCTCACAACCCGTTCTTATTTTTTTTTAGGAAAACAAATCATACATTTGAACGCTTGCCCAGTGTTAAAGTATCAAATTAAAGTATTAAATTATGAATGGTACGGACATACATACTGTTGCAATAGTTACCCAGTTAAATAGCACTGAATTATAGTTGTCAATAAATACCTTTTTAAAATTTGAGGTGCTCTTCTATGTATAAACTTCAAAACCTTAGCAATAACTAGAAAATATTTCTGACAAAAAGCATTTTACACTTTCTTGTTAAAAGGAAATTATGAAAATTAAGCCACAAAGTCCATGAAACAAAATACTTGCCATACTCATTTTCATGCATATGGTTTTACGAACTAACGAATGATACATTTTATGCTATTGTAGGATACATAAAAGTGGTAACATCTCGTTGAAAAATTACAAAGGATTAGAAGCAAAAACATTTATCTTTTCCGTGCTTTGCTTCCCCGGCAGTCTAAGTCGCGTGCGCACCACAGTTCAGTGAGATCTCTTACCTTGGACACTATCTTCTTTTTCATTAGACTACCCCCTTCATAACTGCTTACAACGATGCTCAAATTTGGAGATAAATGACGTTAGTTCTTTCCTGCAAAAAAAAAAAACACTAAGGTGGCTATGAAGACCTTACAGATGAAAATATTACTGCTTCTCGTTACTCTACAGAAAATGTCGACACTTGCGACAGTTTCGCAAACAATTCAAGCACATAGCTGGGAGAATAATTCATTAGTGAAGAAGCAACGTCCATGCTGGACCGAGTGATGCGAAATTTAGAGAAACAGCCGGAAGCAACACATGTTAAAATTTTGGTAGTGAAGCGCCTACTCGATCGTTCATCACTACAGTGAAATTCCATATTAGCATGAAAAAAGAACTTACAATGTTTTACTAATTATCAAGCATGTGTTTTATATAAGGTGTGTATTAAAAATGGAATTGAAGGTATTCTAATATTTTTCAATGAAAAATTAGTGCACTCTGTCGTTTCCTGCATTTTTCGAATTATCACGGTTTTTGTTTATCTGAATTACCTGCGGTCCCGTTTGGTACAAAAATTAAATGGGTTTCTCAGTTGTATTTACAATAGAAAGTGGTAAAATATTTCTTAAATATTAATTCCTTAAGACATCGACTGATGGATTTTAAAAGTAAATTTTGAGCTACAGATTACACTGTCAACCTATATGTAATGTAATATACAAAGTTCTGATATACTGGATTTTTTGTAGAAAAAACATGAAAATTAGTCTGGGGCGTGTTGAATTCCCTGAACGAAACGAAATCCATGTGATTTTGACCTACGCACATTACTAATTATGGATTCAGGTATCAGACCGTAAAAGCGTGGGAAAGTTAAACGCTGAAAGACTGTTTTTTCTGCTTACAGTATATGACTCTTTGAAACGCCAGATCTTGACTTAACTGCTTCTAACATCAGTAGAGTTTCGAATTGGATATTTTGGATTTCGCGAGACGGTCGGAGAGATCATTTTGTCATATTTGCAAGCTGCAATAAATGCTACACTTCCTACATCCGAGTGAAGAAAAATATTCGTTATCCGCAGGCATAACATTCCCGGTCATTTTGTTGAACATGTGATTTTGCAGGTTGCCAAATTTTTCATAATCCATGATCATATATCATCATGATTGTCAACCATTATCAATCCACTGCTGGACGAAAGTCTCTCCAAGCCTCTTCTACAAAGGTCTGTCTTATGCCAGACTCCTCCATGTTACTCCCGCATACTTTGGAGTTTCATCCACATATCTGCCATGTGGTCTTCTTCTGGGTCTTTTCCTGTTCCTTGGAATCCATTCTAAAATTTCGACTGTCCATCGATGGTCTATCATTCTGGCTGTATGTCCAGCCCATTGCCAATTCAGGGATTTCACACTGATCATGATGTCTTTCACTCTTGTCATTTTTCTGATCCACGAGTTCCTCTTCTTATCTCTCCTGGTTACACCAAGCATGCACATCTCCATGCTCTTTGAGTTACCTGCAGCCTTTGTATGTCTCTTTTATTTAAGGTCCACGTCTCCGCACCATACGTAAGCACTGAAAGGATGCATTCATCAAACACTTTTCTTTTAAGACATAATGGTATATTGCTCTTGAAAAGTATCCTGTTTCTTCCAAAAGCTCTGGAGGCAAGTTTTATAATACGATTAATTTTTTCATCAATGTGACCCTCACTTGATATCCGCTGTCCAAGATAAACGTACGAATATGCTATTTACAGCTTTTCTCCATCAATCGAGAAGTCTTCATTTCTTGTAAATGCATTGTTCATATTTATTCCCTCAAAAATTTGATACATATTTTAATATAAATATATATATTTCCAAGTTATTTAGTGCAAGAGAAAGATAACGTTTTCCTAGAAAATTTCAACATTTGATTGTCTCATAGACAAAATATTTAATTAGACATCATGTTTAACGGCAACTCTAAACAAGCACGCAAATTTAACTCATAAAGGTAGCATTTATATTTGCATATTTCATTAGAATCCCTGTTAATCCTGAGACCAAAAGATTCACACTTTCCCGTACTGGCAATGTCTGGACTAAGGAAACAAGCATTTATTGTGAATGTTTTTAATTAGCAAATAGAATTACATGACCGTATATTTGCTCATGTTAATAAATACAGTAGACTCCCGTTTGAATGAATTTCTCGGAACCAGCGTAATGTTTATAATGAAATTTCGCAAAAACGGAGTTTTACATCTTACGAAACACATTCAATGCATATGTGCATACGTGCCTTTCTTTTTAAATAAATTAAAATCAGCAGTTTCAATATCGGAAATGTTTTCCATTACTTCGTAAGAATTGCAGAGATATACCTAATAAAATTTTGAAAAGAGACTTCATCTTTGTTTATAGAAAATTCGTCATCAAGGCAATTTTTAGTTTCAAATTAAAGAAAAATCTACAACCAATTCATTTTGGAAAATATATCACCCGGAAAGCGAGTTTGTGATACATGAATTAGCAATTTTCTTTCCCAAACAAAAAAGTGTTTTCCGAAGTATTAACATCCGTCAAAGAGGTCACCTTCTTTTTTTAAGTTTTCAACACATTTTTCAGTTTTGTTGTCCTTCATTTACTGGATGAAACAGCATTGGTTATTATGTGAGAAATAAATACATCTCATTTGTGAACAATAGATATTTTAGTTGCATGGAAGGGCTGAACTCGACTTTGTGACGGATTATCTCCAAATCTGCTGAAGGAGGTTTGTTTCCCATAGTTTTTTGACAACACATTTGTCTCCAGAAACATTGCTGATTTTTTTCAGTATAGTTGAATATATTCACCGCCCTCATCGCCATTGTACACATATTTTTGAGTGTATGAACTTATAAAAGCAGTCTTCTCCTCCTCATTCCTTCGCTCTTTTTGTTAGCATAGCACCTGTCTGACGAAATGTCGTTTCGCTAAGTCACCCTTGCGAATCTGTGAATTGATTTCGCCGTCCAACACTCTCCTGAAAGCCTTCATTATGAAGAATAGTGGCAAACCGCAGTACGTTTTAGGGCGTAACGATTCGGTATTTGTCTGTCCCCAGCAATGGATGTAGTGCTCACATAGCACTCCTTAGAGCACATGGTGTTCTTACTTAGAATTGGATTGATCACCTTTTTCTCATGCTTTCTTTTTCTTCTCTGGTATTGCTTCGGACTGGTGCCCTGTTATTTGCCCTACACTATATACAAGAGCTGATGTCGTACACACATTTACTTTTCTTTTTCACCCATTTCAATGGAGTCAAATCTAAGAAGTGATCCCTCAGTGAAATACTTCCACAGTTAATAGCCTAAGTGTTCCGGTACATTTACATGCGCAAATGAGAACATTC
Source organism: Macrothele yani (assembly GCA_039090855.1). Lineage (NCBI taxonomy): Eukaryota > Metazoa > Arthropoda > Arachnida > Araneae > Macrothelidae > Macrothele > Macrothele yani. Next base: position 92,882,002 of record CM077033.1, on the reverse strand, counting down.
ATCATATGCAAATTAATGAAAAAGTTCAAGATTACCTAAAACTGGTCATGGTTTTGCGCTACGTGAAATTATTCAGAGCCACCTGCAAAGTATTGTTACCACACTGCAAAAAATTAAGTTTAGTAATAGTTTTTTCCCTATTTTCTTCAGTATTATACCTGCTGTCAAGGATATACCGTTCGATAACTTTTTTGGTAAGTCCTATGAACCCGATATTACGATGTGTTTCATATTTTATTGTTCTAAGCTTTGAAACGAATGACATTCGATCCTACTCCCTTAGTTCGGAAGTTAGACCTGGGTATAAGCTGATTTACGAGGAATGAGACCTTGCGTTTCCTATTTGGGCTCTCATTCGTTTACCTGCTATAGAACTTAATATAAGAAGTAGCTTCAGTCTGAGGCCTGCACAAGGGCCTGTACCAGGAATTAATGCACAAGGGTATAGACAAATCATGTTATCACACTACAACACAATATATATGATTTTCTGTCAATGTGATAAGTTAGATTTCAGTTTGTACGCGATCACCTGACAATCGCGGAGGTGTTTCCTGAGATAGTATTAAAACGCAGTTTGTAATCTCTCACTTTAAATCTCCTAGGGCCGATGGAATACATTGAGGAAGTATGCTTTCTTAACCGGAATTTTGTCCTAAAAGGCTTGCATCTCTCGATGCATTTCGAAATTGCTTGTAGGGCATTACCAACTTTAAGTGTTATTTTGGAAGAAAAAGTAGCCTGTAGTTTAAAAACTGAATGCCACTGACATAAATTTTGTGCGCGCAAATAGCAGTATCGTCTTCATTTTTCGATGCAAAAACAAATTACGTTTCAGACTAAATTACATATTTCTCTGCGAATTTAGTGTAATATTTGAGATATACTTTACTTTCTAATTATTGAAATGAAATGGACATGCATGCTAACCTTTTCAAGTAAACGATTTGCTCTTGCGATTAGCAAGAAAACGAAAATAATTTATTTATTTTACTTAGTTAATCGAAATTGGCCTATCTGTTTGTTTTGAAATTGAAATTTTAACACACATAACAAAATGAGCATCAAAATCTATATCTTCCAGGACATATTAGGCATACCCTTCCCCTTCCCTTTTTGTGGAAAACTTTGCGTCTTTCTCGTCGTATGGAGAGATATATTGTCCAGTTCAACTGCAAAATACAGCAATTTTAAATATTCGGGTTTTATAAAACATATTTGAGAATGCTAACTACTAAATCCGTTTGTTTCGTGAACTGTACAATTATATTTTTCTACAGGAGGAAACAAACTGTGTTTGGCGTTTAAGTCAAATTGACAAGTGTCGTGAGGAATTGAAAAAACAGAAACAAACATTTTCGATTCAGAAACAAAATATATGAATTCAGTCCATTTTTTTAATGAGATAAGAAGTTTCTTTTAAAATTGATTTGTGGACTACTAAGTTTGCTATTTCACTGACAGTTTTACAAATGAAAATTTTATTCCCTGTGCACTGAACAAATTTAACCTCAAAATATTTACCTGAAAAAAAAATCGCCATGTAACAGAATTTTGGTGCCTGGTTTAAAGAGCAAATTTATTAGGAAAAATACTGCATTTCTTTTAAAACTTTTTTTTTCTATTCTAAAAAAATGCAAAAAAATTGCTCTTTTTTCTTCTTTTAGAATGTTTACATCCTTACCTTGCGACTTTTTCCTAATTGGTGAAGAAGCTAACATGATTCTGAAATCCAGATGTTTTTGCTGTTAAAAGTTGAAAAAAAAACCGAGAATTGAGGATCACCCGCTACATAGTAAAAAAAAATAGGAAACAAGTTATCAAGAGCTCGAAACATGTTCAATTACTTTCTGTGCTACGTTAGATTCGGTGTCGGTATGTTGATAATGAACTTTTAGTAATCATAAACAAAGACTTCGTTATAAAATTACAATAAGCTATTACGTCTTCGGTTTTGAAGAATTGTTCAGGGATCAGATTTTAGAGTAGAACTGTATCTCATATTACCCTTACTTCTCGAATGCAAAGCATACAAAAATTAGTTATTTCAGAAACCTCGTAAAGTCAATGGATCACCTGTGTTCCAAATTGACAAAAATCTCTACTACTGCGTCCTGTTATCCGAAATAAAAGGGCGTTGACACCTAGAAAGAACGACGATCTTTTAGGACTGCTGCAAACAAAATATGACAATACACTCACTGTAGGATGATAGATGTGGAAAAGTTAACCCGGAACAATTTCTTGGTCTAAAACTCTCAATCGGTAATTATATCTTCCTGAGCCGTATTTGACGATCGTGTGATTGATCTAATCCGAACGCCACAGAGAAAGTTCAGAGATTCTCTGGTACAACACGGCGATATGCTGTATACACAGCCAGCAAATATTTTGCTTAACTTCTTAAGAACGTTAATATTGTTAACTGAGCGAGTGATAATCGCTGTAATATTTTTGAGTAAACTACAAAAGTGTAAAAATGTTTTAGGATTCAACTTATAAGAAAAGGAAGTTTTCAATTAACTACTTAAAACATCGACCGAAATAAAACGAATTCTTAGTGAATTATTACCTAGTTTCACAAAAATACTTCATTTCCCTTTTAATTTAAAATCATATGGGACTTGAGAATCAATAAACATCCGATTTTCTAGTACTTTGTGGAATGAGATTAACCTGATAAAAGAAACAGGAAAATGCGACCGTTTCTCATCAATGACCTTCGCTGACCCAATAAACTAAAATATTGTGCATTTGCTTTTGAACAAAGTTCCAGATTAGTGATTGTTAAACAAGATTCCAATGGGCATCCAGAAAATACCTGAATTGAATAGAAATTGATTTCTCTGCAATGTAATACTGTATATCTTTGGATCTCGTGAACGATCGTTTTTAATAAGACGAAAATTAGCTGAAAAACGTTTTATTTGAGAACACTCGTAAGTATTTCGAGAGGAAGCAGATGTGCAATATTTCTCCTGTACGAAAGTGAAAATTTGAGGTCTGTTCATTCAAAGGTTATTATTCTTTCTCTTAAACCTTGAACGAAAGTTTAGACATGAACAAGGAATTATTCTTAAAGAATTTTTGTACTTTAGAAAATGTGAAGACAATCTTTTTTCTACTGCGAAAATGAAACAAGAATATTAAAAAGCGCTTAACCTAATAATAATTGCTTGGCATAGCATTAATAACATACCAGAGAAATGCTTGCACTACATGATAGAGGATCATTCGAGATGATAAAAAAAAATAAAAAAAAATAAACAACTGGCAATTAAAAAAACGCTTCTAGTATGAATTTAGGAGTGAACCCGAAATTTATTACTATTTTGCGTGGAAAGAAAAATGCTTCTAATAAGAATTTAGGAGAGGAACAGAACTTTATTGCTATGAAGCTTCACTACTGCCTACATCTTTGGTTTCATAGGGTGGTGTATCACGTCACAGATAATTCACTTCGCAGAAGTTTTCAGAAGGGCATGCTCTGAAGCGGACGACGACATAAGCTGTGCATGTATCTCCTTTAATTTCAGACAAGCTGTACATATCTCAGAGAAAACAAAATAGAAATATATGTTCTCCAAAATTTCATTTTATAACTGAAGAAGAAGGTGTTCCTAAAATAGTAGCAATTATCAAAATAAATCCTTTGATAGTTTTCAGGTTTTGCTACGGGGGTATTACTCTATCTAATTAAACTTCTTGCCTTCAGTTACTTACCAGTGGAAAATCGCACCGCCACATCACGAACGTTAGCGCCCAAAAATGGAACACCAAGAAGGAAACGAGATAGCAAAGCCAGATTTACTGGACACAGAACAAAAGATACAAATATAAAACGATTGAACTTATAGGCCCGTGCGATTTGCGGAACACGCAGACATCAATAGTTCGTGTGACCCCCATGGCTGGCGATAACGGCTGCTGCACGCCGCGACATCGAACGTAAAAGGCATTGGATGTGGGTTTGGGGTATGTCGGTTCAGGCTGCTTCCACACGTTGCCACAGTTCAACAGGCGCAGCCGCGGGTGGTGCTTGCCGGGCCACTCGGTTGCCCATCAGCTACCAGACGTGTTCGATGGGCGACATAACGGGAGAACAGGCTGGCCACGGCAGCAGTGACACCTGGTGGGCCGTGAAGAATTGTTGCACGATGCGTGCCACGTGCGGGCGCGCACAGTCCTGTTGAAACGTGGCCGCTGGCAGGTCCTGCAGGTAAGGGAGGACTATAGGCTCCCAAACGTCGGAGATGTAGTTGTGGCTGTTGACTGTACCGGCGATGCATACCAGAGGGGTACGGGTGTCATATCTAATTGCGCCCCAAACAATAACGCCAGGCGACGGACCGGTATGGAAATGCATAATGCAGGCGTCATACAGTCTCTCGCCGCGGTGCCGCCACACGCGGCTCCGTCCATCGTGGTGTTGCAGGCAGAAGGGGGATTCGTGGGAGAAGACAATATCGTGCCATTCCTTAGTCCAGGTGCGGCGTTCAATGGCCTACTGCCTCAGCACTTGCCGGTGGTGTAACGTCAATGGTAATCTTAGCAATGGGAGCCGTGCGACAAGTCCCTGCTCATGCAGAAGACTTCGAACGGAACGTGCTGACACAGGTTGTTCCGCAACACACCCTGCTTCTTGCGCTAACGTTCGTGATGTGACGGTGTGAGGCGTTAATGCCCGCCGCACAAAATGCCGGTTCTTTCGTTCGGTGGTGTGCCGCGTCTTTGGCAAAAGCTCACGTCCGTCCGTCCGTCCGTCCGTCTCTCCTGCACCCAACAAATCCATACTCGCCTCACTGTGGCTGGATAACTTCCCCACGGGCGCCGATATCTCGGAACGATAAGCAGCTGTCGCGATAAGCCACTATTTGTCCTCTGTGGAACTCCGAAACGTGCTGGAATGACTGCCATACTCGGCGAAGATGCATTAGGAAGCTTCCCACGTATAGGTCCGGCAGCACAACACACGCCCACTACTTACACCCCGTCTTCGGTGCAATTTTCGTATAGTTCTTCTCAGTGGCGTGAGGGCGCACATAATTTGCATATGCCCGATAATGCTAATAGTTTGCATGTACTCTCACAGGCGACGGGTGCTGCAAATTTCAGGCCAATCGGTTGCTTCCTTCTTGGTGTTGCATTTTGGGTGGCCAGCAGTGTAAGTTAGTAGTACAAGAAACTGCACATTTTGGAAATGTTATGCGAAACGGGTGTCTACTGAAAGAGTGTTGAAAGCCAAGGAAAGAGAGTGTAACCACATGCTTTTTTTTCTTGTAATTATTCAGTAGACTTTCTCTGAAAGTCTATTGAGAACTTAGTAATGGAAGATTCAGAGAGAGACGCAGGGGGCGAGCGCCCCCTTAGGAACCGGTGAAAAGCCTCGATGTTTTAGGTTTTAATAACAAATTGCATATTTTTTGGTGAATGAAAGTATTACCCAAAGGTATATTACTTTAATTAATTAATTGGTAGAATTTATATGCACAGTAAGAACCCTTTTTTTATCTTTTTCGGGAAAATATGAGAAAGGTCCCCTGTTGTCTCCTAAACTTAAGACCCCCATCTCGAAAACTCCGGATATTCCCCTTGTACTCACCAACGTTATACCCCTAAAGTGAGCGGTTAGAACGTGCATCTTAAGCTTCATTGTGTAAAATTTTCTTTGTCACTCAGTGCGCGATTCAAAAAGGATGCAGTGTGCGTAGTGCATGTAACAATGTAAACAATATATATGTGCCGTATATATACCTACTCATTGTACTGTTTATCACTATAAAGTATGAACAAACGAATAAAAATTTTAATGAACAACCATATTTTGGTTTATGTATTATACGTACGTATATAACATGATGTTTTTTATTGCGTGCATTGTTGTGCTCAGGAATCAATCTCTCGAATAAGTGAGAAATTAAGGTTCCAAATTGCTATTCAGAGATTTTACATAGAAAAAACAAAAATAAAAATAAAAAAAGGTTTCCAAAATTGAAATAGTACGCAATGTTATAAGAATCGTCTAAATGTGTTATTTTAAAAAAAATAATTAAAATGCTGAATTAATTCAGATATACAGGTTATTCCTTTTTACGGTAATTAATTTATCTTAAGAACACAAACTTTTATGCAATTTATAGTTTCTTTACAGACGTTAAGTTATTTCAAAGGACTTTTTAAATAAACGATTTCCTTCTGCTTGAAATTAAGTTTCCTTTAAAATTTTTTTATTCTGTTCTGAAGTTTGATCCGCGATTACAACGGTGTAAATAATTAGTATCAAAATTCTGGTTCGTTTTGACTCTTCCTGGTTCGGAGTTAAAAATTCGAGTATATAACCCTTACAGTTTTAAAATTTTAATACCTGTGTTCCTTTTCTACAAAGTGGAGCTGTAATTTCCTTTCAAATATGAAAATGTATCTTTATAAAAACGTGGGTATACCGTTGTGCATTTGTAATCATAGAGAGCAGTGGCTCTGTATTGTACCACTGTCGATCATTCAAACAGATCCTACATCGTTGCCGTCAATAAAAGGAATGGTTCAGGAATCGTTCAAACATTTATTTTAGTAATCTTTGAGAACCAAAAAAGCATTAAAAGGAACAATTCAAATTTAATGGCATCTTATGCATGCTAGGCTCGAAAAGCCTTAAAAAGCATGCAAGTGCGCTGTGCTTTTTCGATAAGTTTTTTTCTCAATTACTGTTACATTAAAATGGCTTTCTCCCAGTCTAAAGGTATGAAGAGGATTCGGTTTTCCGCGGATCTTCAAATTGAGTTTTCCACATAGCTGATTAGTGCCATATGCAAATGCAACTTAGTAATATAAGGTTTAAGGAAATCATCTGGTAACATAGAATGTTTCAAAGCAGATTCATGATATTTTTTTTTTACTCACACAACTATTTAGTATTTTTACCCAATTAACTTGTTACCGATTGAGGAGTTCATATATTTTTCGTATGTAGATGATGTCTCATGATTGTTCACACAGAATATCTGAGTTGGGAACGTAAACGTTTAAGCAGTAACTTGGGCGTATATTGTACACACACACACACACAAATTAATAACTGCGAAAAAGCAGATATAAAGTCGATCAACAGAGAGCAACACATCACACTAAAACTAGCTGTAGAGATTTAACTTCGATATTTCAGCGATCGGGAACTCTGAGAATAAAACGCATTCAGACATCCCTTACTTTTTGCACCAGACTCAAATTACAAACCCTATATTTCAGCAAAAACGAATATACTCGAAATTAATTTAATGTTTTCGATATCTGTGCGGAAACAAATTTTCAAAAAGTGCGGCAGACAATTTTTTCGGGGAACACGCATTTTTCTATCGACGTATATAGTATACGTAACCTTTTCGTTATCTTCTATATGCAAACATATGAATTAAAATTCATGGAATTCAGGGTCTCTGATTTGTTGTATTATTCGTTTGGCAGGAGAGTAGATATCTGAAAAATAAAAACAAAATGTGCGTAATGTGGATAATCTTATTTCAGTTTCTGAAAATGAGATTTCATTTTCAGAAACCAGCAAAAACCTCATTAATAAAATATCAAAGTCTCATATTCAGAAAACAGTAGTTTTTTTCCCTTGATGTATTCGGAAAATTTGGACTAACCGAGAGGCGTTGTTTGATTCTAAGATTTCCCATTGAAATTTTTTTGTTTCTAATGCAAAACTAGAAAATGGTCGGAGTACATATTCACTCAGAACATCGTTAAAAGGCATGAAATGATTCTGAACGAAGATAGTCGATATTATAGCATTGAAAACATTTGTAAGAAGAGAAAGGGCGGCAACAATTAACACGTTGGAAATAGTTACAGACGTGTGAGAGAATTGAAACAGGCTACGATTGCAACTGAATAAGATAATTAGTACATAAATGAGGGACTATTAAAGTAACACCATTGTTTTATGTTCGTCTAGAGGTTTAACGAAACGACGTGCTATACAAGCAGTTGCCCGTCTCTACATTAGGACTCTCAGTTCCAGGGAAGGCAGAGAAGCAGTGCCGCAAGTCAAGCAAAAGTTCCAAGCCCCACTGGTATTCAAACCCACATGCATCTCGGACGAAAAGCCTAAAGCCCCACGGGGCGGTAGAAATTGTAGAAAATGTTTAACCGGGGGCAGCAGACCGTGTAATATAGGTTTAGGTTTTGTTCGAATGGTGTCACGTTTAAATTAATTTTGGAAAATTAAAGTTAATATTTTCCAATTTTCGTTTAATTTTTCAGTATATATTTTGAAAAAATAATTTTAATAAAAGACATTAATGACAAACTTTTCTTTTCGCATGGATTTTGTTTTCTTCTAGGACATTTGGCAGTATGTCCTATAGCGCATTTTCAAAACTTGTAATGTTTCGTACTGTACTCTAAGTTGTTCACATTTTCATTTCAGATAGCATTTGTGCTCATTTGACGGAATTAATTGACCAGGAATATTTTTATTCAATATCCCAAGTACGTCAAATGTGCATAAAATCAAAAATATACGGACATTTGCTCATTCAAAAAATCGAAGTGATAGGAAGGAAGAGATTATATGTGTGTTGGTCTACACTGTGCAGATATCTCAGCCACCACTCTGCTGCGGAGCTGTTCACTAAATTTGGCATGTTTCTGCTGGAACTGCCCTCCATCCTGCCACAAGAGCATTAATAACCTAAGTCACCGATCACGGACAGTTCGACCTAACACGAAGTACGTGTTTGATTTCAATCCAAATTCGGTTCTCATTACTGACATCGGAGCTGACTATGAGATCTCCGGAACCCAGAGACGAAAAAACCCACATAAGAACCGTCATTTCAATCTTATTGCGTTGTCGTACCGAGAATTCACGTCCGCAAAGTTTGTACAAAAATTATGGCGTGTATCACATCAGAGATTTTCTTCAAGCTGTGTTTAAAACCATTTGCTTCAGATAGGTCTTGACACTTGCCGCCTGTTGCTCCTAATTTATTTGACCTTACAGCACTGACGTAAGCGGCTACTGGGTGGCCAGGAACGCAGACACTGGCGGAATAAACTGCAACCCGTAGTATTTTCTGACGTGCACGGTCTAACCTAATGACCAGATGTACGTATCCTTCCTTGTACGGCAATACAGTGGTGAACAGAAGCTGGATGAATCTAATATGCAGTTTTATACGAACCCGTAATCCAGCGCTCCAGTGTGAGGTGCTGCTTAATTTCGTTTACGTTTCAGCCTACCAAGCTTTGACGGAACAGAGACCAACCGGTGGAAAATCCCAGATCTTTGAGGGGGGGGGAGATAAAGCACTTTCATATTTGCAGACTGGCACTTCTGCCATTATTCAACAGGGCAGCGCCAAACCACATTATTTTTTTTTATGATTGAAGGTTTCACGATTACCGTGAGCTTCTTAATGGATTATGAGCAGTCGCCCGTCCCTAATTTAGGGGCACTGGTTCCAGGGAAGAGAAAGAACCAGTGCCGTAAGACAAACACAACATTCAAGCCTCACTAAGTTTCGAACCCAGACCCCTTCGCAGACGAATGATCATAAGCCAGTGCTTAGACCACTGCGCCACTAGATCAGAACACCTCATGATAATCGTAACGTCTTTTTCTTCCTAGACGCCCGAAATCTTCCAGGCCTCTTCATCAGCTAGTGCACTCCCCTGATTTGTCGCCCATTGAACATGTGCCGCTCGACGTCATTTGTAGCCGAACGAACACATGGCAGCTCGACTTCTGCCTCATCAAGTCCCGCCGCCAATGGCCCAATATTAACTTTAGATACGAATCAAGACATCATGGAAAGACTTCCAGCAGTGCGAAGAAAAGAACATTTTCCAGCCATACAATTAGGCGCAGTTTCCGCTGTCTATGGTGGGTACCGTACTTACTGGGCATTCTGTGTTCTGCAATACCTACAGTTCTGCCCTTTTGGCAACTAAAGTTCTAGTATTATAAGTAATGTAACTATAAAATTCACTTCAACATCCCAGGATTTTCTTAGTTTTGCATTTTTGACAGACAGGCCTGTAAGGCGGCCAGTCCATTTCCTGCTATATGATTTGTTCCAGATATAAAATGCACAATTTTAATCGTTCCAGAAAATCTTTGTCTTCAGTTGAATAATCTGTGCCTGTGTCTAGAAATGATTTAGGGAGGTAGTGGATATTGGAGACCTTATTTTTGTTGTCTGTAATTAAAAACTCCGTTATTTTTCGTGAATTTCCAAACGTTGTTAAATTAAATATAATCGGTTTTGCTCAAGCTTCTGATCCTGCTTCTACACTGAGATTTTTAGTCAGCCTTAATCATCCATCTGGCTGACAATTTGTATCAGAAAAAATCCGTTCAAATAGATGCTCACTGAGAGAAAAACGATGATTTGCGAATGCCTTGTTTGTTGCTTTGCAAAACCTGCAACCGTTTGCTTTAAAACAGCACACCGGTGAGTCATTGCATTATAACCACTTACCTAATAAGCTGTAGGACCCAATTTAGCCAGCAAATCTGCGGTCAATCGACGAGGTGGCGTTAGGTATCCTGGGGTTTCTGTTACCATAATGTCAACAGCAGGTCCTGCAGTTAAAGTCTATATCTGAGTCATGGTGATTTAGCACGAACCTGCTTTTCCAAACCGAACCACAAATATTCGATTGGATTCACGTCTGGTAAATTTGAAGGCCAGTGCATTGAAAGAAAGTAACCAGCATGCTCCTCAAACCAATCCTTGACGATTCTGGCAGTGTGGCATGGCGCAGTATTCTGTTGATAAAGGCCATCACCAACAGGGAGCACAGTTGCCGTGAATGGGTGAACCTGGTCAGAAACGATGTTCAGACACCTGACAGTTGTCAGAGATTGTGCTATTGGCATAATGGGGCCTAAATTGTCCAAAGAAAACACCGCTCACAGCATAACACCGCCGTCGCTGGACTGTTATCGACCATCATTGCATCCGGGTGACATATCCTCCGTTCATAATGGGCTTATCCGCTTTCGGCGGTCTAGGTGATACACCGGAAATCTTGTTTCGTCAGAAGAGGTCACTGTCTTCCAATCATCCACTGTCCAACCACGAAGATCTAGAGCCCATTTCATGCATATTTAGCGATGACATGCTGTGCGCATGGGTTTCGGAAGCGCAGTTCCATGCGCAGAAGGCTGCGATGAACTGTGTACTGTGACACATTACCCTGATCACTACTGTTGTAGCTGTGAGTAACTTGCCGCACTGTTGCTCTGTGGTCGCCGTAAACAATGCGCGACATTCTCTGCTCCTTTCTGGCATCAATCAGACGCGGACGACACGTGGCTGGAGGACGGTTCGTCGTTTGGCCATCTGTGCTCCACTTTTGATACGGACTCACTACAGCGGCACCTAAACAGTACACAATCAGCGCCGTTTTCGAAATCGTAGTTCCGAGGTACTGTGCAATTACTATTTGTCCTTTATCAAACTTCGATAAATCGGCAGCTTTTCCCATTCTCACTGCAAAAACTCTACTATCCGAAAGCCGGTACTGGGATTCTATATATACTGCTCTGTGAACTTTGCCTGCGCCACCGTTCGGTCTACAGGCGCCCTCATTTCTATAGGTTGGGCTGGTCATAATACAATGGCACATAGGTGTAAGTTTCCTTTATAAAGTTAGTATAATTCATTGGAACTATAATGCTGCTGGAAGCCAGGTACAAAGTAGAAAATAATCCCAAACAGGACAAAAAAGCCTAAGATTCATTCTTTACACTTTTGAATTAATTTGTTTGAGACACGTGAATATCTTGAATTCGTAGATTAGATATGCCATCGAGACAGCATTGTGAACGGCGGCATCATTCACAAGATTTTACGGCATCTCGAGGTCAGGCTGGTTCGCTTCTTGGTGAAACTTTTCCTAGAAGCGAACCAGAGTTTTTTGCAGTCATCTCCTGGATATCCTATTTGTTAGAAACAATTTTCTAATTTAACTACTCACTAGCGAAAAATGTTATGTGGTGCTGAATAGTTTCTAGAATCCGTCCGAAAGAAAGACATTTAGAGTCATGAAGATTTCAATATCCTATTTAAAATAATTGAATACTTTCTGCACAATTATTTTAAAACTATGAAAGGTTGCAAAAAAAAATTGTCCAATGACGCCTACGCTTCCTCTGCAGGAGGAGTACAAGCACCGCACATATTGCCAATTATTAGCTGTTGTGCCAAAATGCATTTCTATTTAAACTATTTACAATATTTCAATAACTTACATATAACTATAAGTTTTTATTTACGGCATTAAAACAAACTGCAGTCCAGTTTATGATGAAATTCATCCAACGGTTTTAAAGGATGTGGCTGAGTTAATCATAGACCTTTTACTAATAATCTATAAATTTATTTTTTCCTCAGGTACATATCCCGGTTTTTTTTTAAATCACAAAATTAACTCCTACTTTTAAATCTGGCCCCCTAAATGATCCTAATAATTACCGACCAATTGCCAAGATTTCAATATTTGCAAAGTTCTTGGAAGGTTTGTTATACAGGAGAATGACCTCTTGCCTTCCAAGAGATAATATTATAAATGGGAATCAGTTTGGATTCCAACCTAATAAATCTACTGAATCTGCGAACTTATATTTGCAAACACTTATTCAAAAAAATTTAGAATTTCGAGAAATATCTTTTGCTATTTTGTTGGAGTAAGGCCTTTGATACTTTGGATCATGATTTCCTATTAACTAAGATGTGTAATTTGGGAATCACGGGTGGTTCCCACAATCTTCTTAAGAATTATCTAGTTGATTAATTTGTATTCACTTCTATTGATCAGTTTACTTCAGCTTTATTGAGAGTGACCTGTGGTGTTCCACAGTGCTCTATTCTTAGTCCCCTACTGTTTAACTTGTACATAATTATATTTTCCATGTTCAGTCTTGTAATGAGCCAATGCTTTATGAAGATGACCTAACTTTACCTTTCCGAGGAACAAATTTTAATAATCTCTTTTTGCAGGCTAATACAAAATTTCAAATTTATTCCGAATGGTAGATGCATAATGATTTAATAGTTAATCTCAATAAGACTAAATATTTAACCTTCACTTGACAAAGAAAATGTCTTTGATACACAACCTGAGTAATCAAACTATGTATTAAATGTGTGTAACCATTTAGGTTTTTGGGAATTATTCTAAACTCTACTCTAAAGTGGAACAATCACATAACATACATTGAAAGTTAAAATTTAAAAACCTATTGTTATTGTCTCTAGGGTTATATCATGTTTAACAGTTAAAACTCTTAAAATGTTGCATTATTCGTTGTTTCATTCACATATTAATTACGGCATTACCTCTTGGGGGCAGTCTACCCAAACTAATGTAAATAGGTTGCAAATTTTACAGATTATTGTTTATCAGATTATTGGATTTAAAATTTCCCCATCTACTCTTAATAACATACAATTATTTTACTATCATCATAATCGTGTTGACCCAAATAAGTATGGAATTCTGCGAATTAAACAACTATTTCAATTTAACATTGGTAAATAGATGTTTAAAAGATAAAAAATAATTTGTTTTCCGATGTAATAGATTTAAATTTCATTATTCATAATTTTGAAACAAGGAAAAAGTCATTACTACGACCTGCTTTAACAAAGACACAGATGTCAAGGCAGGGTATTAACTACATTGGTCATGAGTACTGCAATGGTTTGACTGTGGAGTTAATTTGTATTAATAATCTAACACTATTTAAAAAAATATATACTTAATAACTAAAGAAAACAAAAACTAACATATATATTTCCCTTACTAGTTCGACATGGCCAGTGCTTGACTCATTTGTTCTGTTTTGGAGATTCAGGGCAGGTCAGGTCTCTGCGAGGCCTTTTCCTTCTTTTCCTTTGCTGATATTAATTTTTAATTTCACATAAATATCTCTGATATATGATGTCATTATGTAACAGCATAAATATTGAAAAAAATAAACAAATAAAAACCACAGGACTTCATGGAAAGCACATACGCATTTGATCCGTTTAGTATTACTCAATTTTTTCAGAACTTAGAATACTTCATATTACACTACTGGTATCAATTCTGTTTCGCTTAAGTTGTTAAGCCATTTATAGTCTTATTTTTATTTATTATTAAAATGAGCGTCGCTGATACGAAAGAGTGAATCTGAGTTGAAAACGCAAAAACAGATGTCAAAGAAAGCTTTGTCCTCAACTGCTTCTCTGAGGATTTGATCTTTTGCATTCATTAAATAACAAAAAAAAATTCATATGAATACATAAAATTTTGTGTGATTTTGATTTTATGAAGGCATCTTATATCAGATCAGAGTACGGTCTTATCAGCTTGTTTGCTGCAAAGATCGAATTTTCAATTGAGCCAACAGATTATTTTTTTGTGCGTGAATTCCCAAATGCAATTTTTTTTTCTGGTGATTAAACGAATTTTCATTATTAAAAATGCAAACCACATATGCATTTTTCTTTGTCAGTAAATACCACTGTTTTTAAAAAATACACATACCTGTCATATTCATCGGAAATGATTACAATTGTGATAAAAAAAGACAACTTTCATTTAACGATAAAAAACATCAACTTCAGTAAGAATAGTCTGCGTATTGAAGTTTTTGCATCGATAAGTAAATCCATGGTCTCAAAATCTATGCTTTTATTAGAAAAAGGTTAATATGGGGACGTAAGCCAAAGCTTACGATATCATATCAACCTTTTTCTTACAGCAATCCCATTACGCTCGTTTTTTATATTTCTTTTAGGAACTAGGGCTGCGCCTCTACGCTCTCTATGCTCTTTTGCAGAGTAGAGATCGTGCCCTGCAGCCCGATCTTCAAGTATATTACAACGAAATGAAAATGTTCTCCGAATTGTTCAATACTTTTTAGCTGTATCGGTTCCAAGTTGGCAGCTTGTTTACAGTTTTTGTTTCACTGTTGGTGAACTCCCAGTTGGTTTTTGCGGAACTTTTTTCAATTTCCTTCTATTTTTATTGAAAGACTTTGCTCTTCCGCCATTCGAAGTTTCCAAGTTTTTTTACTGTCGTTATGTTTTGGAAGGTCGGATTTTGACGTTTGAAATTATTCGTCAGAATTGTCGACAAATGTGTTCGACTGCCTCTTTCTGGTACTGCCATCTAACGAAATAAAAATGGTGTCCCAATTGTTCAATACTTTTTTGCTCTGCATCGATTCCAAGAAGGCGGCTTGTTTACAATTTTCTTGCACTCCTGGTTGGCACGCTGTTGGATTTTTGCGGAACGTTTTTCAAGTTCCTTCTATTTTTATTGAACGACTTTACTCCGCCGGCATTCCAAAATTTCCTAGTTTTTTTACTGTCGTTATTTTTTGGATGGGCGGACTTTTGTGGTTTGAACTTACAGCACTTACTAAATTTACGACGAAGGAAAACAAAAGCGATCCAAAAAGCATATCTGTAAACCGTAAACCTTTATGCTAAACCGTTAAACAACTGAGATAGCTTTACCAACAAATCATATACATAACAAATCCTCTGCAGCACCGTGGCAGCATGTCACGGGACCAGAACGTTCCTCTATGGTTAACGTTAAGACATACAAGTCGTTCGTTTCTTTCCTTTGTGTCTAAAAAATGCTTAAACATTAGGGAACGACTTTTTCTTCATTTTATTTTTTTTTTTTTGTAAAAAAGGGATGATATTTATAAGTTTATGCTGTAAAAATTGCAATGCGTTATGATTTATACACTGCTGGACAATTGCTAAGGACGGATCATAAACGGCTATATAGCGCATGAAAAAGTAAGTGTGGTTGGATGCCAAGTGAAATAAAATAATGTCAGAATGCCAGGACATTACAAGAAAGACAATTTATTGTACTCTGAAATTAAGAAGGCTTTGGAACGTGTTCAAGGGACAAACATGTCATTTTGTGCAGAATACGTAAACTTGAAAAAACGCAATTACCGTCCGCAGGTGTTCCGGAGTAAGATGTCAATACGGGATATGGCCACCATGGAGGGCGATGCAAGATTCCACACGTCGTGTCATGCTTTGCACAGCATTATCAAGCAGCTGTTGGGGTAATTTATCCCATTCCTCTGTCAGTGCACGGATAAGGGAGTCCTTTTTTATTGGAGGGCATTGGCGACCAGCAAGACTCCTCCCCAAAGCATCCCACACATTTTCAATGGTATTCAGATCTGGAGAACGTGCTGGCCATACGAGGCGTTGAATATCCTCGCTCTCAAGACACTCCTGGAAAGCGACTGTTCGATGACATGTTGCGTTGTCGTCCATGAAAATAAATCTATCACCGACAGCACCACGAAACATGCGAACATGAGGTAGCAGAACAACATTAATGTATCGTTGACGAGTCATAGTCCCAGTTGGAAGCACATAGAGGGACGTACGTCCATTGATCATGATGCCAGCCCATACCATGACACTACATGTCGGATATCGGTACCTTTCCTGTATGTTTGCTGGACAATATGCAGTACCACTATCACGCCAGATCAGTTGTCGTCGACAATCAGACGATAGACTGCATCTACTCTCATCTGAGAAGAGGACAGCAGACCAGTCGTTATCAGTCCAATTGCGATGTTGATAGCACCGTTGCAAACGAACGGTATGGTGACGTCTGGACAATGGGATGCACACAACAGGACGGCGGGCCTATTGTCCTCCTTCATACAAACGTCTGGCGACAGTTTTTCGGTAGATCCACTTGCCAGTAGCAGCCGTAAACTGATTTGCTACCTCACTAGCTGTGCTGCGCCGGTGTCTTTTTTTGATAGCACTATGTACCGATCTTCTGCAGGTGTCGTACTGCGAACACGACCTCCCCGTGACGTTTGCTACTTTCTCCATTTGTTTGAAATGATTTCGAAAGCCTTGAAACAATACTGTGGCTGACGTCAAACTCCCTGGCAACATCTGTTATTTTTCGCCCTTCTTCAATCTTGCCAATAATATGGCCACGCGTAAAATCATCTAGGTGATGTCGGGAAAACATACTGAAAATTGCAAGTTCATGAATTGATTCTTTCCCTTTCAAATTTGCGTTTGAACAACAACGGTCAATACGCGTCAAATCCTTTATATCTATTATCAGCGCTATGACGTCACGATTAAGTTCGGCAATCCAAAATTTGCATACGCACAACACGTCTTACTGTATCCCGCACTTATGCTAATTTCCACATTTTCCTGCCTTCCATTTTATGGTTGCTATCGTTGCTATTGTCATCCGTCCTTAGCAATTGTCCAGCAGTGTAGTTTGCTACGTATCCGTTTTTTAAATGAATCCCACCGCGAAAAAGAGAATTTCGTGAAGTTTAAAATTTGATTTCTCGTAATCTAAATCAAAATTTAAAAAAAGGCGACAAGGTGCGAGAATTCGGTCATAGCAATACATGTCTAAAACGCTTCGTGGTTCTGTTGCTGTTAGTAGGCCCGTAACGCGACCTGATAACACTTTTTTGTTCACATTAATTTTGAATTACAATAACTCCTAAAGTATCGCAAGAATCGAAAACCGATTTATTTCAGCGTGTTCTCCTAACAATTCTCAACTAACGATGTAAATTTCATATTTTTGTGTTCAATAGGTTTTGCGCGGCGAGCTAGGAAAGCAAGATTGTAGCGAAATTTCTAAAACAGCGGCAGCAGCTACTTCTTTTTAGATTGAAGAGATACCCTGACCTCCTAGTTATTTAAACATCATTCGAAAGTTTCGGGCTCATATCGGTCAGCAAGTCCTGATTGCCTTGGAGATGTTATTTTATGCCACTTGAGAAAATGTTTTGAAATTACTTTTTGTTTAGTATGATTAACAGATATTAAATTGAGTTATAGCATAATTTAACAGCCTCAGAAACGTTACACTACACAGGGCGTTGAAAGTACTGCATTGTTATGCAGCATGTTTTTAAAATGTATGGCGACGATTCTGGATTATTCCGCCTCGGTTTTCGATTAAGAGAATGGATAATTTAACGAATCAAACATGTGTTTCCATACTTTAGTGGAGTTTAGTGAAAGAAAAGTGTAACTACAAAAAGCTTTCCGACAAGGATTCAAGGATTCATAATTCGCACTCGTGCCGCTTGAAAAAACAAACGGATGTTTATTTCTATATGAAAACAACGCTATTGTAGTGCGTGCCACAGTAATGATACATTAATCTAGATTTAAGGTATCATGCTAGCGAATATATCTCCACAAGTTAACAGTGCATAGTCAGCGAGTAGAAGGAACTCCTAGATTCACCCAACTCTTTCCCCCGATTAATTCTATCGAATGATGCTCTCCGACTTTGCATTTGTCATTTTTACTGCATGTTAAATCGAAAGACAAAAACTGTCTATTTTCTGGTTTCTGAATAGCAATTGTCTCGCATGTGAACTTAATAGACGGTAAACCACTAAATACAATACTTTTGCGCTGGAAATAAAGCATAGGATAAAATAAGGTGATTCTTACTTATGTGCTGATTTACCAACCATTCATTAAATTCCATATCTATTTGCGAATGTGTATGGTTTCGTAATTTTGATGACCGACAGTTTTTGAGATATTGCACTTCTTTATACTATCGTTACTGTTACAAATAGCTCAAAAAATGTAATATTGAACAAAGGAATCAAGGAATGGTGAGATCTGTTAGATTTACGAACATTTTTGAGTATTCCATTTCAGCATTTACAAACACTGCACAGAAACAAAAATACATTTTCTGACGTTCTCATATAAAAATTTTAATCAAATGAAGCACACTTAAGAACGACAACCTATGGAAGAAACTGCAAATAACAAAAAACATTGTATTTTGAACAATGTGCTGGAATGATTTCAGAATCTGTACACCGAACCTAGAAATATTTATAAGAATATCCTGTTACCGAATTTCTCAATTTCTATTGCTGAAAGTTAATCCTGACTAATGTTCATCAACGAAGAAATTCAGAAAGAGAATGTAATATGAAAATTCAAGACAGACAGAACAAGGGGATAGTAAAATTTAACATCTATCTCTACTTGTAAAAAACGTCAGTGCATGACACAGACTTCGCAACAAGGGTACGTGTCTCCTACTAAAAAAATAAACACTTAAGTCATAAATGTAAATTACGTATTCGTATTACATGAAGAACGAAAAATCTATTTTTACAAATTGTAACTTAAATCCTAATCAATCTCAATACGCAAAATTTGCATTTCGGCAGCATTCCCTGCCTAACAATGTTCAGACATCACATCTTGGATTTGTAGAATCGATAAAGAATTTTTTTTTACATTTATACAACTAAAAACTCCTGCCAAAAGATTAAACGAATGATATAAACGAAATCTAAATTGTGTTTCATTATTTTTCTCTAACACAAGGATAATGGGATTTGACTTTTGTTCTAGGCGATTCCGTTTTTACACATAAATAATGTATTGAAACATGGAAAATTTAGAACCAGAAAATATCTCATTCTCGGAAATTTTTATCTGTGTTAACAGGTCAAACAAAAAGTTAGATGTTACTTCGA
Organism: Macrothele yani; assembly: GCA_039090855.1. Classification (NCBI taxonomy): domain Eukaryota; kingdom Metazoa; phylum Arthropoda; class Arachnida; order Araneae; family Macrothelidae; genus Macrothele; species Macrothele yani. The sequence continues at coordinate 92,862,441 of CM077033.1, read as the reverse complement.
AATCCAGAGCTCCGTGTCCATTGTGAAGGCTACTATTAACAGGGAGCCATCGTCGTCACCACTTGGCGTAGTCTCACTCCAGAGCTCCGTGTCCGTTGCGAAGGCTACTTTAAACAGCGAACCATCATCGTCGCCGCTTGGCGTGGTGTCGCACCAGAGCTCCGTTTCCGTTGAGAGGCTACTTTTAACAGTGAGCAATCGTCGTCACCGCTTGGCGTGGTGTCACTCCAGAGCTCCGTGTCCTTTGCGAAGGCTACTCTTAACAGCGAGCCATCGTCGTCACCACTTGGCGTGGTGTCACTCCAGAGCTCCGTGTCCGTTGCGAAGGCTAATCTTAACAGCGAGCCATTGTAATAAACCCTTTACGGGGTGTTACACCAGAGCTCCGTGTTCGTTGCGAAGGCTACTCTAAAAAGCGAGCCATCGTCGTCCCCGCTTGGCGTGGTGTCGCTCCAGAGCTCCGTGTCCGTTGCGAAGGCTACTCTTAAAAGCGAGCCTTCGTCGTTACCGCTTGGCGTGGTGTCACCCCAGAGCTCCGTTTCCGTCGCAGAGGCTACACTTAACAGCGAGCCATGGAAGTAACCGCTTGGCGTGGTGTCACTTGAGAGCTCCGTGTCCGTTGCGAAGGCTACTCTTAACAGCGAGCCATCCTCGTTACCGCGTGACGTGGTGTCTCTAGAGAGCTCCGTGTCAGTTGCAGAAGGCTACTCTTAACAGCCAACCATCGTAGTCACCAACTGGCGTGGTGTCGCTACAGAGCTCCGTGTCCGTTGCGAAGGCTACTCTTAAGAGCGAGCCATCGTCGTAACCGCTTGGCATGGTGTGGCTTCAGAGCTCCGGTTCCGTTGCGAAGGTTACTCTTAATAGCGAGCCATCGTCGTCAACGTTGGCGTTGTGTCACTCCCGAGCTCCCTGTCCGTTACGAAGGCTACCCTTAAGAGCGAGCCATTGTAGACACCGCTTGGCGTGGTGTCACTCCAGAGCTCCGTGTCCGTTGCGAAGGCTACTTTTAACAGCAAGCCATCGTCGTCACCGCTTGGCACGGTGTTGCTCCAGAGCTCCGTGTCCGTTGCGAAGGCTACTCTTAGCAGCGAGCTTTCGTCGTCACTGCTTGGCGTGGTGTCACCCCACAGCTCCGCTTCCGTTGCAGGGGCTACTCTTAACAGCGAGCCATCGCAGTCACCGGTTGGCGTGGTGTCTCAGAAGAGCTCGTTGCCATTTGCGAAGGCTACTCTTAAGAGTGAGCCTTCGTCGTCACCAATTGGGGTGGTGTCGCTCCAGAGCTCCGTGTCCGTTGCGAAGGCTAATCTTAACAGCGAGCCATTGAAATCAACCCTTGGCCGGGTGTCACTCCAGAGCTCCGTGTCCGTTACGAAGGCTACTTTTAACAGCGAGCCATCGGCGTCACCGCTTGGCGCGGTGTCACTCCTGAGCTACGTGTCCGTTGCGATGGCTACTTTAAACAGCGAACCATCGTCCTCACCGCTTGGCGTGGTGTCACACCGGAGCTCCGTGTCAATTGCAATGGCTACTTTTAACAGCGAGCCATCGCCGTCACCGCTTGGCGTGGTGTCGCTCAAGATCTCCGTGTCCGTTGCAAAAGCTAATCTTAACTGCGAGCCTTCGTCGTCTCCGCTGGGCGTGGTGTCACTCCAGAGATCCGTTACCTTTGAGAGGCTACTTTTAACAGCGAGCAATCGTCGTCACCGCTTGGTGTGGTGTCACTCCAGAGCTCCGTGTCCGTTGCGAAGGCTACTCTTAACAGCCAGCCAACGTTGTCAGCGCTTGGCGTGGTGTAGCTCCAGAGCTCCGTGTCCGTTGTGAAGGCTAATCTTAACAGCGACCCATCGTCGTCACCGCTTGGCGTGGCTTCACTCCAGAGCTCCTTGTCCGTTGCGAAGGCTAATCTTAACAGCGAGCCTTTGTAATCAACCCTTGGCCGGGTGTCACTCCAGAGCTCCGTGTCCGTTACGAAGGCTACTTTTAACAGCGAGCCATCGGCGTCACCGCTTGGCGCGGTGTCACTCCTGAGCTACGTGTCCGTTGCGATGGCTACTTTAAACAGCGAACCATCGTCCTCACCGCTTGGCGTGGTGTCACACCGGAGCTCCGTGTCAATTGCAATGGCTACTTTTAACAGCGAGCCATCGCCGTCACCGCTTGGCGTGGTGTCGCTCAAGATCTCCGTGTCCGTTGCAAAAGCTAATCTTAACTGCGAGCCTTCGTCGTCTCCGCTGGGCGTGGTGTCACTCCAGAGATCCGTTACCTTTGAGAGGCTACTTTTAACAGCGAGCAATCGTCGTCACCGCTTGGTGTGGTGTCACTCCAGAGCTCCGTGTCCGTTGTGAAGGCTACTCTTAACAGCGAGCCTTTGTAATCAACCCTTGGCGGGGAGTCACTCCAGAACTCCGTGTCCGTTGCGAAGGCCACTTTTAACAGCGAGCCACCGTCGTCACCGCTTGGCGCGGTGTCTCTCCTGAGCTACGTGTCCGTTGCGATGGCTACTTTAAACAGCGAACCATCATCGTCGCCGCTTGGCGTGGTGTCGCACCAGAGCTCCGTTTCCGTTGAGAGGCTACTTTTAACAGTGAGCAATCGTCGTCATTGCTTGGCGTGGTGTCACTCCAGAGCTCCGTGTCCGTTGCGAAGGCTACTTTAAACAGCGAACCATCATCGTCGCCGCTTGGCGTGGTGTCGCACCAGAGCTCCGTTTCCGTTGAGAGGCTACTTTTAACAGTGAGCAATCGTCGTCATTGCTTGGCGTGGTGTCACTCCAGAGCTCCGTGTCCGTTGCGAAGGCTACTTTAAACAGCGAACCATCATCGTCGCCGCTTGGCGTGGTGTCGCACCAGAGCTCCGTTTCCGTTGAGAGGCTACTTTTAACAGTGAGCAATCGTCGTCATTGTTTGGCGTGGTGTCACTCCAGAGCTCCGTGTCCGTTGCGAAGGCTACTTTAAACAGCGAACCATCATCGTCGCCGCTTGGCGTGGTGTCGCACCAGAGCTCCGTTTCCGTTGAGAGGCTACTTTTAACAGCGAGCCACCGTCGTCACCGCTTGGCGCGGTGTCTCTCCTGAGCTACGTGTCCGTTGCGAAGGCTACTTTAAACAGCGAACCATCATCGTCGCCGCTTGGCGTGGTGTCGCACCAGAGCTCCGTTTCCGTTGAGAGGCTACTTTTAACAGTGAGCAATCGTCGTCATTGCTTGGCGTGGTGTCACTCCAGAGCTCCGTGTCCGTTGCGAAGGCTACTTTAAACAGCGAACCATCATCGTCGCCGCTTGGCGTGGTGTCGCACCAGAGCTCCGTTTCCGTTGAGAGGCTACTTTTAACAGTGAGCAATCGTCGTCATTGCTTGGCGTGGTGTCACTCCAGAGCTCCGTGTCCGTTGCGAAGGCTACTTTAAACAGCGAACCATCATCGTCGCCGCTTGGCGTGGTGTCGCACCAGAGCTCCGTTTCCGTTGAGAGGCTACTTTTAACAGCGAGCCACCGTCGTCACCGCTTGGCGCGGTGTCTCTCCTGAGCTACGTGTCCGTTGCGAAGGCTACTTTAAACAGCGAACCATCATCGTCGCCGCTTGGCGTGGTGTCGCACCAGAGCTCCGTTTCCGTTGAGAGGCTACTTTTAACAGTGAGCAATCGTCGTCATTGCTTGGCGTGGTGTCACTCCAGAGCTCCGTGTCCGTTGCGAAGGCTACTTTAAACAGCGAACCATCATCGTCGCCGCTTGGCGTGGTGTCGCACCAGAGCTCCGTTTCCGTTGAGAGGCTACTTTTAACAGTGAGCAATCGTCGTCATTGCTTGGCGTGGTGTCACTCCAGAGCTCCGTGTCCGTTGCGAAGGCTACTTTAAACAGCGAACCATCATCGTCGCCGCTTGGCGTGGTGTCGCACCAGAGCTCCGTTTCCGTTGAGAGGCTACTTTTAACAGTGAGCAATCGTCGTCATTGCTTGGCGTGGTGTCACTCCAGAGCTCCGTGTCCGTTGCGAAGGCTACTTTAAACAGCGAACCATCATCGTCGCCGCTTGGCGTGGTGTCGCACCAGAGCTCCGTTTCCTTTGAGAGGCTACTTTTAACAGTGAGCAATCGTCGTCATTGCTTGGCGTGGTGTCACTCCAGAGCTCCGTGTCCGTTGCGAAGGCTACTTTAAACAGCGAACCATCATCGTCGCCGCTTGGCGTGGTGTCGCACCAGAGCTCCGTTTCCGTTGAGAGGCTACTTTTAACAGTGAGCAATCGTCGTCATTGCTTGGCGTGGTGTCACTCCAGAGCTCCGTGTCCGTTGCGAAGGCTACTTTAAACAGCGAACCATCATCGTCGCCGCTTGGCGTGGTGTCGCACCAGAGCTCCGTTTCCTTTGAGAGGCTACTTTTAACAGTGAGCAATCGTCGTCATTGCTTGGCGTGGTGTCACTCCAGAGCTCCGTGTCCGTTGCGAAGGCTACTTTAAACAGCGAACCATCATCGTCGCCGCTTGGCGTGGTGTCGCACCAGAGCTCCGTTTCCGTTGAGAGGCTACTTTTAACAGTGAGCAATCGTCGTCATTGCTTGGCGTGGTGTCACTCCAGAGCTCCGTGTCCGTTGCGAAGGCTACTCTTAACAGCGAGCCATCGTCGTCACCACTTGGCGTGGTGTCACTCCAGAGCTCCGTGTCCTTTGAGAAGGCTAATCTTAACAGCGAGCCATTGTAATAAACCCTTGGCGGGGTGTTACTCCAGAGCTCCGTGTTCGTTGCGAAGGCTACTCTAAAAAGCGAGCCATCGGCGTCCCCGCTTGGCGTGGTGTCGCTCCAGAGCTCCGTGTCCGTTGCGAAGGCTACTCTTAAAAGCGAGCCTTCGTCGTTACCGCTTGGCGTGGTGTCACCCCAGAGCACCGTTTCCGTCGCAGAGGCTACACTTAACAGCGAGCCATCGTAGTAACCGCTTGGCGTGGTGTCACTCCAGAGCTCCGTGTCCGTTGCGAAGGCTACTCTTAACAGCGAGTCATCCTCGTCACCGCGTGACGTGGTGTCTCTAGAGAGCTCCGTGTCAGTTGCGAAGGCTACTCTTAACAGCCAACCATCGTAGTCACCAACTGGCGTGGTGTCGCTACAGAGCTCCGTGTCCGTTGCGAAGGCTACTCTTAAGAGCGAGCCATCGTCGTAACCGCTTGGCATGGTGTGGCTTCAGAGCTCCGGTTCCCTTACGAAGGTTACTCTTAATAGCGAGCCATCGTCGTCAACGTTGGCGTGGTGCCACTCCAGACCTCCATGTCCGTTGCGAAGGGTACTTTTAAGAGCTAGCCGTCGTCGTCACCGCTTCGCGTACTGTAAATCTAGAGCTCTGTGTGCGTTGCAAAGATACCCTTAACAGCGAGCCATCGTCGTCACCGTTTGGCGTTGTGTCACTCCCGAGCTCCCTGTCCGTTGCGAAGGCTACCCTTAACAGCGAGCCATCGTCGTCAACGTTGGCGTGGTGCCACTCCAGACCTCCATGTCCGTTGCGAAGGGTACTTTTAAGAGCTAGCCGTCGTCGTCACCGCTTCGCGTACTGTAAATCTAGAGCTCTGTGTGCGTTGCAAAAGATACCCTTAACAGCGAGCCATCGTCGTCACCGTTTGGCGTTGTGTCACTCCCGAGCTCCCTGTCCGTTGCGAAGGCTACCCTTAACAGCGAGCCATTGTAGTCACCGCTTGGCGTGGTGTCACTCCAGAGCTCCGTGTCCGTTGTGAAAGCTACTTTTAACAGCAAGCCATCGTCGTCACCGCTTGGCACGGTGTTGCTCCAGAGCTCCGTGTCCGTTGCGAAGGCTACTCTTAGCAGCGAGCTTTCGTCGTCACTGCTTGGCGTGGTGTCAACCCACAGCTCCGTTTCCGTTGCAGGGGCTACTCTTAACAGCGAGCCATCGCAGTCACCGCTTGGCGTGGTGTCTCAGAAGAGTTCCGTGCCATTTGCGAAGGCTACTCTTAAGAGTGAGCCTTCGTCGTCACCAATTGGGGTGGTGTCGCTCCAGAGCTCCGTGTCCGTTGCGAAGGCTACTCTTAACAACGAGCCATCGTAGCCACCGTTGGCGTGGTGTCACTCCAGATCTCCGTGTGTCCGATGCGAAGGCTACTTTTAAGAGCGAGCCGTCGTCGTCAGTGCTTAGCCTAGTGTTACTCCACAGCTCCGTGTCAGTTGCGAAGGCTACCCTTAACAGCGAGCTATCGTCGTCACCGCTTGGCGTTGTGTCACACCAAAGCTCCCTGTCTGTTGCAGAAGGCTACTCTTAACAGTGAGCCTTCGTCGTCACTAACTGGGGTGGTGTCGCTCTAGAGCTATGTGTCTGTTGCGATGGCTACTTTAAACAGCGAACCATCGTCACCGTTTGGCGTGGTGTCTCTCCAGATCTCCGCGTCCGTTGCGAAAGCTACTCTTAACAGCGAGCCTTCGTCGTCACCGCTTGGCGTGATGTTACTCCAGGGCTCCGTTTCCGTTGAAAGGCTACTCTTAACAGCGAGGAATCGTTGTCACCGCTTGGCGTGGTGTCACTCCAGAGCTCCGTGTTTGTTGCGAAAGCTACTTTTAACAGCGAGCCATCGTCGTCACCGCTTGGCGTTGTGTTGCTCTAGAGCTCTATGTCCGTTGCGAAAGCTACTCTTAACACCGAGCCATAGTCGTCCCCGCTTGGCGTGGTGTCGCTCCAGAGCTCCGTCTTCGTTGCGAAGGCTACTCTTAACAGCGAGCCAATGTCGTCACCGCTTGGCGTGGTGTCACCCCCAGAGATCCGTTTCCGTTGCGAAGGCTACTCTAAAAAGCGTGCCTTCGTCGTTACCGCATGGCGTGGTGCCACTCGAGAGCTCCGTGTCTGTTGCGAAGGATACTGTTAACAGCGAGCCATCGTCGTAACCGCTTGGCGCGGAGTCACTCCAAATCTCCGTGTCCGTTGCAAAGGCTACTCCTAAATGCGAGCCCATGTAGTCACTAACTGGCGTGGTGTCGCTCCAGAGCTCCGTGTCCGTTGCGAATGCTACTCTTAACAACGAGCCATCGTATTCACCGCTTGGCGTAGTGTCACTCCAGAGCTCCGTGTCGGTTGCGAAGGCTACTCTTAACAGCGAGCCATTTTCGTCACCGTTGGCGTGGTGTCACTCCATAGCTCCGTGTCCGATGCGAAGGCTACTTTTAACAGCCAGCTATCATCGTCACCGCTTGGCGTGGTGTCACTCCGGAGCTCCGTTTCCGTTGAAAGGCTACTCTTAACAGCGAGCAATCGTCGTCACCGCTTGGCGTGGTGTCACTCCAGAGCTCCGTGTCCGTTGCGCAGGCTACTCTTAACAGCGAGCCATCGTCGTCACTGCTTGGCGTGTTGTCACTGCAGAGCTCTGTGTCCGTTGCGAAGGCTACTCTTAACAGCGAGCCATCGTTGTCGCCGTTTGGCCTGGTGTCACTTTAGAGCTCCGTGTCCTTAGCGAAGGCTACTTTTAACAGCGAGCCATCGTCGTCACCGCTTAGCGTGGTGTAGCTTCAGAGCTCCGTGTCAGTTGCGAAGGCTACTCTTAACAGCGAACCATCGTCGTCACCGTTTGGCGCGGTGTCACTGCTGAGTTCCGTGTCCGTTGCGATTGGTTCTTTAAAGAGCAAGATATCGTCATCACCTCTTTTCGTAGTGTCACTCCATAGCTCCGTGTCCTCTCCGAAGGCTACTCTTAACAGCGTGCCATCGTTGTCACCGCTTGGCGTGGTGTAGCTCCAGAGCTCCGTGTCCTTTCCGAAGGCCACTCTTAATAGCGGGCTATCGGCGTCGCCGCTTGGCGTGGTGTCACTCCAGAGCTCCGTGTCCGCTACGCAGGCTACTCTTATCAGCTAGCCATCGTCGTCACTGCTTGGCGTGGTGTCACTGCAGAGCTCTGTGTCCGTTGCGAAGGCTACTCTTAACAGCGAGCCACCGTTGTCGCCGTTTGGCCTGGTGTCACTCCAGAGCTCCGTGTTCTTAGCGAAGGCTACTTTTAAAAGCAAAGCCATCTTCGTCACCGCTTGGCGTGTTGTAGCTTCAGAGCTCCGTGTCAGTTGCGAAGGCTACTTTTAACAGCGAACCATCGTCTTCATCGCTTGGCGCGGTGTCACTGCTGAGTTCCGTGTCCGTTGCGATTGGTACTTTAAACAGCGAGCCATCGTCATCACCGCTTGTCGTAGTGTCACTCCAGAGCTCCGTGTCCGTTCCGAAGGCTACTTTTAACAGCGAGCCATCGTTGTCACCGCTTGGCGTGGTGTAGCTCCAGAGCTCCGTGTCCGTTGCGAAGACCACTCTTAATAGCGGGCTATCATCGTCACCGCTTGGCGTGGTGTCACTAAAGAGCCATGTGTCCGTTGCGAAGGCTACTATTAACGGCGAGCTATCGTAGTCACCGCTTGACGTGGTGTCGTTCCAGAGCTCTGTGTTGTGACGGATGGAATAGTTTTATGTCCGGCGACGAATCGCGATTCTGTCTCACCAAGAATTATTGCCGTGTGAGAGTCTGGAGGAGGCGACGTGGCCAATGGGCGGATTCTTGTGCTATTGTAAAGCTTTGCACGGCCCTGCAAGCAGGAGTCATGCTGTGGGGTGTTATTGGCTCCCACAGCAGCTCACCGCTTGTAGGCATTACGGGCATATTGACGGCAAAAAAGGTGCTGCTGCCCGTAGCACTACCGTATCAGCGGGCATCCCAAACACCGTTTTTCAGCAGGAAAACGCCCGGTCGTATACCTCTGGGATCAGTCTGAATTCTTTATACCAGTGGTTCCCAATATTTTCGATTCTCGGCACCCTTGCTGAGTCCCGGTCTTCCAAAGCCACCCCATATCAAATTCCTAACAAGTACACTTTACCTATGTCAAATTGTAACCAGTACAGACTTCTTAACAGCATGTCCTATTATTTTTAAAAAACAACAATGACTAATTTTTCAGAAAAATGTATTTAATTAATTTTTCAATTTCTATTTTACACTGAAAACATTCGGCTGTCTACAACAATCGAGGCCTGTCGAACTTCACTAGTCGCTCGCTGGGTTGCTAAAATTCTGACTGAACAAATCATTTCCATTCCTTTTTACACGAAGGTGTGCCTGCGGAGTATCTTTTCGCATCAATATACTTCTTTCACCACATGCTTCCTTCATCCCATTCAACACGTGATCTACTTCTACATTGCTTGCTGGTATGCAAAGCAGTATGTCTAGCAGTTGCTCGATTACTGCCATGTGTTGAAGTGATTCGCTTTGTTGCATATTTTGTAATCGTAGGAAATTCGTAGAATGCTTAAAATGAAAACTTATGATTTTCTATAAATCCACCCACTGCTCCAGAGCACACATTTTCTCCAACGAAAGTTAAATACATGTATTTTCGATATGCGCATTTCTATAGATATCCAGTTCACTTTTTTCTGTTGGCATGAATGTAGCATGTAGAGCTTGAAATGCCTTAGTACAGGTGATGATGACGAGCCTAATACTCTTTTCTGGAAGAGTTTGCAGAATCCATAAAAAATGTTAACCGTATCTCGCCATGTGGTACTTTTGTTTAAAACCCTTGTAGCTTTCCGTTTCGCAAGCAATTTTAGAAATTGACCTCGGAAAAGCCACTGTTGCTCAGCCTGCTTTTCCTCATATTCTTCAAAGAAATGAATCAAGTTTGGACAACTTTATGGCTGTTGTTTCATTTCATTCAGTTTGGTGGGAGAGATCTTCATATTACTTATGGCAACATTCAAAAGTATGTCTCGCGATTCCAAACCTGAGTGGACTTTCCCATTATTTCAATAAAATCAGCAACTGAAAATACTGAAAACATTTTCGCGTATGAAATAAGTTGCTTTAAAAGTCCGCTTGCTTTTGACATTCTTTCTGAGGATTATCTGTTTGCATTATCGGTGCTCGGTGGATAAAACTTTTGCTCCAAATACCTTGTAATATCCCCGTATTTATAAATTAGGGGGTTCAAGAGAAGAGTGCAGGAAGTCGGACTAACTTGTACTGCAAACGTGTTTGAATGATAACAGATTACTTTCGAGAGCTTCTGCTGCTTTTTTGAGTACACTTGTTAATTTTGGGCTTGTACGACAAAATGAAATTAAAGACCAAATTATTGCTATTATAGCAGATACTGCAGGATTGCATTCAATTGCTTGCTTTACACAAATATCAAATACATGGTTATAATATCATGTTACGTAAGTTGGAGCACCCATTTTTTTTCAGTCCTCCTTCTTGCCCAACATTAAAAATTCTTTCCATCAAAAGTGATACACATCATCTTATCTTGTCAGTTTATAATTTCTGAAGAATTCAAGACTTCAGAGATGGATTTCAATAATCCAACAGCATCCACATTGATATCTATCTCCCCTAAACCAAGAAACTGAAATTTAATGGCAGATTCCATTCAGCTGATATCCCACTTAGCTCATACACACAACTTTATATTCTGTGAGTGCACGAGTTGTGGATCCATCGGCCATTATCACAAAAGCGCTGGCATTGTTAACTTCCTCCGCAACTTTCTTTTGAATATCTGCATCAACGAAGTGAAGGAACGTTTTAAACTACATGTCATTCCGGAAAGTCTTGTCAATATCAATCCATTTGAGTTCTTGCAACTGGAACTCCAATGCCAATCTAGATGCTGCCCTGTCCACAATGACCATTGCATATACCTGTCGGAACATCTTCACAATTTTTTTAAATTTTTTTGTATGACGTTTTGGTCATCTCTGTATATACATGTAACTGTGAAGCCAACACAGTACGATTTTCTGACTTTATATAGCATGATTCATATGTTTTGACAAAAAAATGCACGTACTCACTGTGACATTTTCTGTCTGTTGGACGAAATTGTGGATCATTTCCCACAAAACGTGAAGAAACTCCAAGTGATGCTGCAAATTCGGTACATCATTTACTCGACATCCCCCGTTCACAGTTCTCGTGCATCATCAGATTTGTTTTCCTGACCTTGGTCTTTTCTAGATCACTTTGGACAACTTTCCAATCATCTCTCTTAACCTCTTCTTTACAGACTTGGTTTTTCCCATCGTTTTTTCATATTCATTGCTAGGAATGGCAATCAATTCAGAAATGCCCCCATT